>OMMV01037387.1:0-12240 GCA_900302635.1 Chatrabus melanurus | reverse complement strand
CCGTGGTTTTTTTTTTTTTTTTTTTTTTCCCCTCCCCCAGCACGAGCTGTTGGCGTCCCACGCCGCAGCTCAGCCTCTCTGAGGCTGTGACTCCATGACTCCCGGTTCGTGTGTGTCTTCACAGCGTCGGCGAGCGTGAACATCGGGCAGCTGGAGCAGCAGCTCATCCTCTCGCTGGAGCCGCGCCGGATCAGGCAGATCCTCATCGAGCTCCACGGCATGGCCGAGCGGCCGTTCTGGAGGGTCAACAGTAAGGTCAGATTCCAACAACTAGAAACTTCCATTTCTGAATCGGTTTTGGATATCGGTCCTAATGACTCGGAAAATATCAGCAACAGGATTCACTCCAGTTTCACTTTGTAAGACTTGAACCGTCAGAACTTAAACGATTAATCAGTAACTGGAAAAAAAAAAAGAAAGTTTAATAATTGATTCATTTTCATTTATCTTTTATCAGAATACCAATTTTTGACTCGTTCCAGTTTGAGATCTTGTTCCTTTCCTGTTTAACTTGAGGTTAACTGGTTTAAATTGCGTCAACCAGTTATGACCACATTCTGAACTCTTTTAAATAATTGAGTTCATTTGCAAAACCCTCTAAGTCCATTTTTTGTTAAATGGAGGAAAATGTAATTTTAAAATTGCAATTTAAAGGAAAACTCATTAGAAAATCCACAGATTTCCATAAATAAAACGTTCAAATTCTTTAATATTTTGCACACTGATAGTTACCGAAGCAGCTAAAAAATAAAAGTTTTTGGACTTGGAGGGTTTTGCAAATAAACTCTTCAATTCTAAATCAGTGAAATGAATTTGGTTTTTAAGTGGATTTAAACAGTTCTACACCAACAGTTGGCTGGTATAAAGTGTATCTTAAGTTCCTTTAAAACAGGATTTAAACCAGTTCAAGCCACAAATCGAGTTCTTTTAATGGTTTAAATCCACTGAAAACTAGTTCTGGCTGATGGACAGAAATTACTTGTGTGTGTGTCAAATGAAGCTGGCTCTAGGAAACAATTTGAGTATTTTATGCATTCTATAGAAACGATTAAGTGATTAATAGTTTAACAAAGAACCCAAACACTTATTCCCTGCAGCCCTCACTGTAACAAACCTATTTATCGTCAGATACAATGGAAAATATGTTGTGAAATCATCTTTAAATTTTTTTAAAATCTAGTGGGAGGTTCCACCAGATTACATAAACGTGATCCTCAGCATTAAAGACAACCTGACTAAGGACCTGGTGTACATTCTGATGGCCAAAGGTCTCCACTGCATATCAATAAAAGTAAGACTGGAAACGTTGCATGGAAATGAGAAAGGTCAAAGGTTAAGTGTGCGGTCATGGTTTTCAATCCGCCGCCTTGTGTAAAAAAAGACCGTATTTCTGAACCGCCGCCGCCTGCTGCTGTTTCAGGATTTTAACCACGCCCGCCAGCTGTTCTCCACCTGCCTGGAGCTGGTCACCGAGTTCTCCCCAAAGCTGAGGCAGGTGATGCTGAACGAGATGCTGCTGCTGGAGGTCCGGGCCCATGAGACCATGGCGGCCGAGGGCAGCAAGGAGCGACCGCCCCCCGACCTGGTCAGCAGGGTCAGAGGTTACCTGGAGATGAGGATTCATGGTCGGTGCTCGCCGACGCCACTTAGTGCTGGAATTATGCCACAATTAGAGGAAAAACAAAAGCACCGCTTGTCTCTTTGTCTGTGGTTATTCATGAAGCGTCACTTTCGTTGTTCGTTTTGCAGATCTGCCCCTGCGTCAGGTGGTGGGGGAGGAGTGTGTGGCCTTCATGTTGAACTGGAGGGAGAACGACTACCTGACTCTGCAGGTTCCTCCGTCTCTGGTCATGAACAACCCGTACATCAAGGTTAAACCTCTGTCCCTTTGAACGCTGCGGCCGCCTCAAATCCAACTATAAAGACTGTTTAGCGGGGGGCGGGCACGGTGGTTTAGTGGTTAGCACTGTGGCCTCACAGCGAGGCGTTCCTGGGTTCGAATCCGACCGGGTCCTCTCTGTGGAGTTTGCATGTTCTTTGCCCATAGGAGCGAGTGAGAGTGTGAATGAGTTTGTCTGCATGTGTCAGACTGGTGGTCGGTCCAGGATGTGCCCCGCCTTTCGCCCAAATGACCGCCAGGGTTTAAAAAAAAATTAAAAAAAAAAAAAAAAAAAATTCTGGATTCAGACTTCTGCTGTGGTAACCATGGTTGCTAGGGAATTCTTTCTTGAATATCTCAGGAACTACTTATGATAGACACTTGATGTTTGGCTCATATGAAGGTAATTTGGAAGCGCTTTTGTGATTTGTTAATTTGGTTGCTATGGTAACCATGGTTGCTAGGGGAAATTATTAATTGAATATCTCAGCTTCTACTAGAGAGTTGATGTTTAGCTCACATGAAGGGCCTTTGGAAGGTCTTCCAGGCAATGTTGATTTGGTTGCTAGGATAGACACTTGATGTTTCTTCCACCCTGGGGCATCCCACCTGCGGCGCTTTACGCACTGCTTCTAGTTTCTTTTAATCCCGTGTGGCGTTGTTGGAGATCGTAGCGACGATTGAAGCGATGGCAGCCGCTGCAGGTGTAACTCTCATAAAGTTCCCCTCCTTTCTTTGGCGTAGCTCGGTCAGCTGCTGGCGTCCACCTGCAAGGAGCTCCCAGGTCCTAAAGAGAGCCGGCGCACAGCCAAGGAGCTGTGGGACGTGGTGGTCCAGATCTGCAGCGTGTCGGTGCAGCACAAGAGGAACAGCGACGGCCGAGTGGGTCTGATTAAACAGAGAGAGTCCACCATGGGCATCCTGCACAGGTAGAGCAGTTCTACTCAAAGAACTGACCCCGGACCAGCTTCCACCGCTGCGACAAACGCTTCACTTCGTGTTTGCAGCAGACTGGACGTATTGTTTGAATGATTATGACTTCTGTTCTTTTCTTTGTCGACCATTAGGAGCAAATTCATCACTTTCATCAAGAAGCTTCGAGTAAGTCCACTGTGGGGGGGAATCTTTCTTTGTCTTCACCGGAACGCGGTGCTGATGATGTAACGAGGTTTTGTTTTGGATCCCACAGGAGCCCTTGGTGCTGACGACCCTGATCTCGCTGTTTGTGAGGCTCCACAGCATCGTGCGGGTACGACCGCGCTGCAGCCACATCACGAAGGCGGCGCCGACATCTGCACCTAACCACGTTTTCTCTCTTTTTCAGGACGACATCGTGAATGAAGTGACGGCAGAACACCTCTCCATCTGGCCGTCCTCTCTCCCTAAGTGAGACCTGGTTTTTCTTTATTTGTAAACTGATTCCAGCTGTTCTAGCACTGCTTTAAAACCCATGATGGCGGTGCTGTGTGTCGGCCAGCATTCAGGCGGTGGACGTGGAGGCCGTGGCCGTGACGGTTAAAGAGCTGGTGTCCTACGCCCTCACCCTCAACCCCAACAACCAGTCGTGGCTCATCACTCAGGCTGACATCTACTTTGGTAAGAAGCAGCGCTGTGAGGCGCAGGAAACCGTCAGTGACCTTCAGAACGTTGGACACAGACGCCATCCGTTTTCTCTCTCCATAGTGATCAACCAGTACTCGGCTGCACTGAACTTGTACCTGCAGGCCGGAGCCGTTTGCTCGGACTTCTTCACCAAAGCGGTGCCGCCTGACGTCTACTCCGATCAGGTATTCGACGCCACGGCTCTGGAGGGATGCGGTTCAGTGCGCTGTGAGGTCCGTAATGACGCTGTGGCTGCTGTTTTGCAGGTCCTGAAGAGGATGATAAAGTGCTGCTCGATGATGAACTGCCACACTCAGGTCTCACATTTCTGCAATTCTCAATCCTTTTTATTTTTCAAAGCGTTTTTCCGCCACAGCCGATGGAAATCAGCAACGAAGCTGCCAAATAGGAAGTGAGGTCATAATCTCAGTAACGTTTTGATATATCAAAGACAAATTTTGGTGGCAATTAACCTCTAGGGGGCGCTGCTTCCTGCAGGGAATGCTTGGCAACAAGTTGCCCTTTTTTTAAAATTTTTATTTATTTTATTTTTTATATGCATATCTTCTGATTTCGGTCATTATAGAATCATGCATCATTTGAATTTGTCACCTCTGCATCTGTTGTTGCTCCACTAATTGAATAATTGTTTCATCTCTGCTTCTCTTTTTTTATTATTATTATTATTTTAAATATTTCCTCACATTATGCTGGCTGCATTGCACAGATGAGCCACTTTTATTTATTTTAATTTTATTTTTTTTAGTGATTGATTTACAGCATTAAACTCAATTTCCTTTGCTCAGGTTGCCGTTTTGTGCCAGTTTCTGCGAGAGGTCGATTACATGACTGCTTTTAAAGCTCTGCAGGAACAGAACAGGTCTGTGTGCACGACGCAGTGACGGAGTCACAGCGCCGGTGTCACAGCGCCGGTGTCGTCCGTCATCTCCTGATGGATAATTATCCTTATTTTATTCTTTTCTTGACAGTCACGACGCCATGGACTCGCTGTATGACTACATCTGGGACGTTACCATTTTGGAATATCTCACATGTATCCTTACTGTTATTGCTTTTACAAACAGGAAGCTGCGTGTCGGGGAGCCCTTTGCACGTGAGGCGCGTGTCAGACTCAGAAATGTGTTTTTGTTTTTTAATAAATGCTGCATAATCTCTTTAATGTCTATATTACATCATACAGCAGCGACCTCTTGGCACGTCTGCAGCCACAAATATGATTTAGTCAAACTATCAGTTATCGTTTGTGAATGAGCGATCACATCAGACTCTCGACGAAAACGTGTGAAATTATCAACAATATTTATTTTTATTTTTTTCTTTGATTAGAAAAAAAATCAGATATTCACCACAAACGTGGGGAGACTGAGAAGAGACAAATAGCGGTGAGTAGTTCAAATCCTGCAGCGAATAAAGCCGACACTGCTGCCGTTTAACGGGCCAACATTTATTTTCAGCTTTTCTTTCATCGTTGGCCTCGCCGCAAAGTGGAAAGAGGCGAAAGTAATGACCATGTCCGTCCGTCTGTCTGTGGCGATATCGCCAAAAAATGCAAAGAACAATTTAATTCAACATTGGTTTGCAAGCAATTGGTTTGCAAATGCTCCACGGGCAGGAGTGCACATAACTGGTGCTCGTGCGCGCTAAAAATAAATGAAGGTGTTGCTGGGCTTCAGACACTCTTCTAACGTGTGGAATGTTTTCAGATCCAAGCCATCGGACAGACGGAGCTGAATACCAGCAACCCGGAGGAGGTGCTTCAGCTGGCTGCTCAGAAAAGGAAGAAGCGATTTCTGCAAGCGATGGCGAAGCTGTACTTTTAGTCTGCAAAGTAACTCCTCCCCCAATTTAAATATGAACTTCTGAATGAATCCTCATCATTTCAGTGACGTGTGGAAAACAGTTTGCAACAGCTGTGAAAGACGACTCTTCAGCCAAAAAAACGTTTTGACACGTGACCTTCAGAGGTCAGACTGTCTGGAGTGCTGATCGCAAAATCCAAACTTTTTTTTTTTGTACATTTTGAAACACTTGCAGATACCTGTGTTTCGGAACAGGGTTCAGGTCTCGCTGATCGGCTCAGTGTCGGTTTGTGATCCGGAGTCCAAAGGAAGAAGTCACCAAGTTTTACAAAAAGTCCAAGTCGTTTTGTGTCCTCTGGTGATGAAACGTAATATAATATAAACGTATGAATGTTGACTGCAGTCTTTTGTTTCATAAACTATGTTTTTACAAAAAAGAGTTTCATTATTTATGGCTTCCTTGTGCTGTGATTGAACATCAAAACATGCTTTCAAAAAGTATTTACACTCCCCTAAAAACCTTGTTTAAATTCTTGCCTCATTTTCCCGAATCTCTTATTTCACTTGTTTGTGTACTGACCAGTTTCTGATTTTGACTAAAGTCTGACACTCTGTCCGTTCCTCACTGGACCTCTGCATTTCTTACCAACTGATTTGATTTTTTTTTTTTTTTTTCCCTTCCCCTTTTTGGGAATAATTTTTTTAAAATTGTCTGATAAAACAGAGTTAAGGATGGAAGAACAAGATATTTTAGGCACGTGAACAGATTATTTTTCTAATAAAACAATTGTCATAAGTTACAGTACACAAACGCTCCATTCAAATGAAAATATACATTTAAAACAATTTAACTTTATTTAATTTATTTTTTTGGTCCTATTGCTGCTCATCGCTATTTGATTTATTAGTTTTTTTAAGACCACAATGGAAATAAGTGTTTTCTCTTTGTTTTATATATTTAATGTAGTTATTTTTATTCGCAAATAAATCAACACCTACAAATCGTAGTGAAATAATTTGTCACACAAAACATAAAAAACACGTTCACAAATGTAGATAATCGAGTTAAAACCAAATCCAATAATTGATTTAATAATTACACTTTCTAAAGACTGTACGAATGAAACATACATTTGTCCACTAGATGGCACTGTGGTGAGATGTTCCGAACGTTCCACAAGATCGAATGTTTTTTTCTGAATCAATAGCTTCATTTGATTCGAACCCTTGAACGTTCCCTTTTCTTTTTCTTTTTTGTTCCTCTGTAATCTCTAGAGAATCTCTCTGGAGCTGCATAATCATGTTCAGCGGTTTTTGTTTTCCTTTACACACTAACAGCTGCTGCACGTCTGCAGAAAAACAACAAACACAAACATAAATAAACGTGAGCTTCACTGCTCGTTTACGACACGCTTCTTTACTTTACGGCCGTGCGTTGTTGCCGTAAAGCAAAGCGATCGTCTTCAGGGGAAGGTTATTCTTTCACAAAAAAACGGTAAATTGTGATGTTTTTGTTCGATTTCTTCAGTTTTAATCACAATGTTCGGCACTTTTATTCCACGTAGGAATGGCGTTAAGGCTTAAAAGTGTGTTATGTGGGAAAGCTGTCGTTAGCATAAAGCTGCTGTTTTTGGAACATAAATACAGATTTATGAAACGATAACGTTAAAAATACAAAAACATGAATATAATAAAAGGCTTTTCACATGGTGGCAAGTTCGTTTTTACGGTTAGTTACTTAAATAATGAGTACATTGACTGTTAGCCAAACGGCTAACTTTTAGCTAACAGCTAAAATAAAATAAAAAAAACAAAAGAAAATTTTTATTCATATGTACGAATACTGGCAATTTTCGCTAATCTTGATTAGTTTTCTGATCAGGTGTTTAATCAAAATTGATACGCCTGATTTTTTTTTTTTTTTTAAATGCATGAATCAAAAATATTTTCAGAAATAAATGCAAAAGAACCGAAATGCTATCATCAGAATATTTTTTAGAAAGTGTCAAAGATTACAGAATAGAGGGAAGAAAAAAATGCAAAACTTGCATAATAGTGAAAAATTTAACATTTGATTTATTTTGCCAATAAAAGTACATATTAAAAAGATACATTATTAATGATTGATTGATTGATTGATTGAAGCTTTATTTAGCATTCAGGCCCATAAATACACACATAAAACAGGACGGATTAAAACCACAAAATATAAGGGAAAAAACCGTATGTTTAAGGATAGAACAAAAAAAGCTTCAAATAAAAGTGCTTATTTACACTGTGGTCCTCATAACCTGGCAACAAACAAACAAACAGAAATAACTTTTACATAAATTAAAGCAAAATAGGACTTAAAAATATATATTCATGCTCTGGACTTAATTTAAAAAAATAAAATACATAAACTGTAATTAAGCTCATGCCATATATGCTGTAAACTGGACAAAAAAAAAAACGGATCCACATAAAATAAATCCAATGACTTAAATCCATGGGAGAAAAACAAAAAGACCAAATATGCTGACTAGAAAACAGGATAATAGTACAAATAAATATCTTGAGTAGCTTCAACGAGATTTGAGAGTAAAAACTCTTTTTTTAAATTTTTTTTATACAAACTTTGACTCGGACCGTCTGATGGCACCCGGAAGACTGTTCCTGTCCTTGGTACCAGTCCACATAAAGGAAGATCTCAGTCAGGATTTCACTCCTGGAACATTAAAGGCTAATTCACTGGATCTGCTTCAGTGAATCGTTTAAAGTAAATTAGGAGCCAAATTAGAAAACATTGAACACATGATTAAGTTTCAACTGAAAAACCCTTTTTTTCCAACTGCTAATATTTTTATTTTTATTAACTGTTCGCGTTGTGTTTTAGTCCTGGGTGGCATGTTGAGCATACAGTGTATTGTTCTTCGTCAGGCCGGAACACGGCGCACTCTGGACAGAATTCTTGGTCCTTTCATTAATATTTGGCTGCAGAACTTTTAACTTTGAAAACCTTTAAACTTTTCTTGTCTGCTGCTACTTTCTGTCACGTTTTATGTTCCAGCTCCTAAGGTCTCTTACAGGGTTTGGCTTTTAGACCCGGACTGTTTTAAACGGTCCATATTTTGTGCTGTTGGATGTGAACTTCGGCTCGTTGTTCTGCTGAAACACTTTCGCCTCAAACCTCGTGTTCTGACACATTTGCCTCTAAACTTCCTCGGTAATCCTCTGATTTCATCCCGCCCCCCCAGCATTCTAGAACCTTCAGTGTATGTTCCTGTAGGCAGGATCTTCTTTCCTTACGGGATTCAGTTTGATCCACTTCATTCCCAAAGAGCTCTACTTTCATTTCCTCTGTCCATAGAACATAATCTCAGACTGCGGCTCATCTAGAAATGATTTTAGCAGAACATTCGTCTCGCCTTTTTCTGTGCGTCTTTCATTACTGGTATCTTTCTTGACCTGTACCCGTGGAGCCCCCCCCCCCGGTTTAGTGTGCGGCGTACGGCACAGACTGAGACCATCACTCCAGGTTGATCCAGGTCAGCCTGTAAAATGCTTGGTTTTCTATAAATCTTAGTTATTTAACAATTTCACATTTAATGAACTGTTTCCACCTTTGAACCTTTCAGAGTGACTTTTTTTTTCTCTGAATTTGTTCTCACTGGTTTTTTTTCCCCCCCTTCCACTCCATCCTGCTTCCATCCCTCCTCCAGCAGCATCATGCCGATGTTGGACCTGAATTCGTGGCTTGGGATCAGCTTAGACCACTGGATGCTGGTGCAGAGCGGCAAGCAGCCATTCCAGCAGGCGGCGCGCTGCCACGTCTTCGAGAAGGAGTGGATCGAATGCGGCCATGGCCTCGGACAAACCCGTGCCAGGAAGGAGTGCCAGCTGGAATATGAGGACTTCTACGAGTGCATGCACAAGAACAAGCTGGTGAGTAGAAGAAAGCGGCGCAGGAACGGCCGCGGCTGTTTGCTCGCTGTGAAGAACATGATGCACTTTTTTTTTTTTTGCTTTACCAACAGCTGAAGATCCAAAGATTTCAGGATTAAAAAAAAAAGTGTTAATTATTCTGCTGAATTTCTGTTCTTTTTTTCTTCCTACAAACTCTCCTTTATTATTCTTTTTTTTCCCTCCGTTCAGCGCGAGAGGCTGACGGTGATCCAACTTCAGCGTGAGAAACTGATAAAGGAGGGAAAATACACGCTGCCGCCGCACCACTCGGGCAAAGCGACGGAGGGGCCGTGAGCGTTTAACACCACTTCTGACTTTGTTTAAAATGAATCACGTGTCAGTTTCCCCCTTTGATTGTACAAATCTGCAAATAAATGTCATCACTCACTGTTTACCTTTTTTCCTTTTGTGCTGTCTTTCATGCGGAGGAAGATACGCGTCGGGAAAACGAGCTGCGTTTGTTAAATAGGGCGGAGGGGGATTTTTGAGAATCCAGTGTTCATCGTTTTGTTGAAAACTGCAAATTTTGTGTTGAATGCACAAAAAAATATATATAAAAGGTTCATATTTAACAGCAGTTAATCTGTGAGTGATCACATAGGAAACTCAGCCATTCATTAAATAACTGCTGCTGACTAACGATTAAGGAACGATTAACGGTTTGTCTTTGTGACGCAGTCGCTCCGGTTAACGGTTTGTCTTTGTGACGCAGTCGCTCCGGGTAACGGTTTGTCTTTGTGACGCAGTCGCTCCGGTTAACGGTTTGTCTTTGTGACGCAGTCGCTCCGGTTAACGGTTTGTCTTTGTGACGCAGTCGCTCCGGGTAACGGTTTGTCTTTGTGACGCAGTCGCTCCGGTTAACGGTTTGTCTTTGTGACGCAGTCGCTCCGGGTAACGGTTTGTCTTTGTGACGCAGTCGCTCCGGTTAACGGTTTGTCTTTGTGACGCAGTCGCTCCGGGTAACGGTTTGTCTTTGTGACGCAGTCGCTCCGGGTAACGGTTTGTCTTTGTGACGCAGTCGCTCCGGTTAACGGTTTGTCTTTGTGACGCAGTCGCTCCGGTCGTGTCTCGTCTGCTGCTGATCTGATTGCAGTAAATCACCTCATGGATTAGTGAGCGAACGCTCCCGAGGGGAAGCTTGACCGCTGACAGACGGATATGAATAAACTCTCTCTCACATCTTTGATTCAATTAGCAGTAATGGGATTTGCACGTGCCTTTAGCCACCACAAGGTGGCGCTGAGAGCGCAGATGATGCAAGAGAGGAAACTCAAGACTTCAAAGAATGTGAAGCTTAGTCCATTTTAATTAGTGTTTATTTGGTTAAAAGTCATAATTTAAGTCGTTAAACTGGAAGATTTTAATAAAATTTAAAAAAAAAACAGAAATTATATAAAATATATACAGTTCCACATTTTTACAGTTTAAATGCAACTTTCCTCCCCCAGAAATCATGTTTAGTGTGTGTTCATGTGGATAAAATGTTATGTTAATTGAAGAAAAAAAAAATCAATTAAAGTTGAGTTTTTTTTAAAATTATTATTTTGATGACAGAATCCAACTTGGTCTTATTCAGTAAAAAAAATTATAGTTGTGTTACACTATAAAATATTAAACTACACAACTCACATTATCACAAGGTTTCAAATAAATCCCGTTTGGTCTAAATTCATTATTTTACTGACCATAAAACAGCTGAAAGTAGAGATTGTTTTCAGTGTCCATCTGACAGTTATTTTATAAACTGATCAGTTTATCTGTAAAATATCAGAAAATAATTCCTGTCGGTCGTTTTCAGAATTCCAAGATGTCTTTAAATCACGTTTAAAGTAGTTAGGCACTCTTAAAAAAAAGTCAAACTGTCACTGAAGCGGTCAGTTTGGCCTGCGCGTGCAAAGAGGTGACTGTATTTTTCTTAATTGACATTTTAGCTCCAGGTGCGTCACCACCGAGGAGTAGAACCTGCAGGTTAATTTTTTTTTTTACAGCTGTGGTTCTGCGTTCTTCAGTTCTTTAGCCGTCAGGAGAACAATCTGCAGCGACTCGTGTGAACTTGGTGACGGGCACGGTGACCTGCAGGTCACGTGTCAGGATGCACCCTCAGCTGCTGTTTGATTACCGAGGCAGCAGTCGGCCCAGATAATCCCGATCCGCAGCCTTCCTTCTGTCCGTCTGTTTGATGGGAGCGTGTCCGGATTACCCTGCAGGGTTAGTCCCTGCAGGGTTAGTCCCAGCACGCTCCCAGGCCCACGCCTCCTTTCCTGCATTAAACTCCGGAACAGCTTTTAAATGAGGTTTGGTGACTCAGACGTGACTCGCGCTTCTTCTCGCGGGTCACACTGATAATCACTGTCACGTGTGAAGACGTGCACAAATACAATGTTCTGCGAGAGACGGAATCAAAGAGTAAAATCCTGGAACGACTTTTGCTGCCATCATGTGCACTTTGTACATGAGGAGGAGGAGGAGGAGCTGGAAAATAATAGAAACCACCAGAGGGGTTACCAGGATGTCATGTTTGGGGGGGCATTTGGCTTGTTTGGGGTGGCAACATAAACAACTTTTTAATGTGTCGGATGGTGGGGGTACGCGAGCCGAGTCAGGATTTAGAAGGTGGTTTACTAGTAGCCTTAGCGGGGGAAAGTTTGAGAACCACTGGCCTACTCTTAAAGTAAACCAAATTAGAGGTCTAAAGTTACGAGTGACACGCCCATTATTTTTTAGGAGTTTCTCTTAAATTCGCCAATTAGGAGCTACTTGTAGTCTTACAAAATTCTTTGTGATTGAATAGGCCTACGGTCCCAGGTAAAAAAAAAAGTTTAATATACTAATTTGAACAGTATGAGAACAGTATTTGAATGTTATTCTTTTGTTGTAGGGCCTACGTCGCTTTGGATAAAAGTGTCTGCTAAAATGAATAATGTAGCCCAAAAGTAAAAAGGAAAATAAGATAAAATGAAACATATAGCCTACATGGGGCTAGGAGACATAGTG
>OMMV01037382.1:11902-22612 GCA_900302635.1 Chatrabus melanurus | reverse complement strand
CCCACAACCACACACACACACACACACACACACACACACACACACACACACGCCAATTTCTGCTTTACCAACATGCATACACAGTCAAACTTGGACTGTTTAGTTTGCTCACTGAAACCCTTTCTGACGTGCCTGGGTAAACCTTGAGCCATCACCATGCATTATGCATGGGCCTAACTCTCATAAATGTAAAAGCATGCCTTAAAATAGAAGTTAGTGCGTCAGTTATATTTTAACTACTTTTGCAATAAAGTAAAATATGTTTTGAATATATACAGTACTGTGCAAATGTTTTAGGCACCCCATTAAAAATTTTTTTAAACAAATGCCCCCAGGCATCATTAACAGAAAATCATGTGAAATCCCCACCCCCCCCCTAAAAAAAATGCAATATAAATAAAATATGAGATTATTACATTTTCTTTTTCATTAAAGTAACCAATCAATTACTAATTTCCAACCACATTTTAAAAAGAAGCAAAAACACACAAAAAAATTGATTTCCTTGTGGTTGTGCTGCCGAGTACTTGACAACAAAAAGACAGATTAATCAATAGTAAAATTATTTTTAAAAAAACAAAAAAAAAACCTGATTTAACACAATCTAATTTTCTTATAAATTTGAAGACACCCTCAAACAAATTGTCATTTTATCACCTAAAAGAAATGAATTATTTTTAAAGGTGAGATGTAGTCAGACATTTTCCATATTTATTCAGAAATATGAACTATTTAACAGCTTCTCTTCATTAAAAAAAATGTAGACACATTTAATATGCCTAAAACGTTTCCACAGCACAGTAGTTACTTACAATTTGTAATAGTTACCATTCTAATGTTTTGTTCCTGCCTTTGCTTTGCAGAAAGAATGGCTTTGCCTCAACTGCCAGACCCAAAGAGCCATGTCAGGCCAGCTGGGAGATGTGCCACCTCCAGCCTTGGATTCCCCCAAAAGGCAACCTCCTGCTCCCTCCTCCACCCCCGCCCCTGCTGCTCTCGATAGCAAACCTGTAGTCGACGCAGAAGACCAAACCCCACCAGCTCCCGAGACCAAGGTAGTGCCCGCAACCTCTTTAGCACCTGGTAGTGTGCCGTGTTCACCTGATTACAGTTCCCCTCCTCCTGTTAACATCTCAGAGGAAACGTCTCAGCCAAAAGGAGACAAACATGTTGAGCATCCTGAAAGAGAAGCTACAAATTCGGACAGCGTAGTTGCGAGTGTCTTAGCAGTTGACGAACAGCAGAGCAGGTCTGAAAAAGTAGCAGACGATTTTCACCAAAAGGCACCTCAAGTTGAGTTGGATGCATCTGGGAGTAAAATCACAGAAACTGATCAACTGCAGAGTAGCACACAGAAAGCGACACAGGAACACCCCCCAGCTGTGGAAAGTGAAATGCAAGACCCTTTGCCTAATTTAGGTTTAGGCAAGACAACAGTCCCTGTTGAGGTAGAAGCTAAGTCGGACAAAGAGGTTTCTCAGAATGAGGCTTCAACTCTCCCGTATAAATCACGTGAAGGGAGAAACTTTGAAGAGGAGACAGTTGATGAGAAGGGGGCTGTCGAGATAAAAGCTGGTGAGTTGAAAGCTTTTAAAGACGAGGTAACGGAAAAGAAAACTGGTGTGAAGGAGAATGACCAGAAACATCCCTCCCATAAAGTTAACGAGGAAGAAAAAAAACGGAGTTCGGCGCTCTCCTTTGCAGAAACTCGGAATGTTTTTCCTCTAATAAATAAAAGTGAAGGAGAAGCAGGAGGGTCTTGGCCACTGCCTCAGGCACCAGAGTTAGATCTTACTGTCCCTGTAGAAATCCCTAAAGAAGAGATGGTGACGCATAAAGAAGCTGTACCAGAAACAAAACGCGTGTCGGGCCCAGCTCAGCACAGCTGGGTTAGCACATCCTCAGTGCCAGAGAAGTCAGACACTAAAGAGAAACTGGTAGTCGAAGCTGAAAATGTAGTACAGCCAGAGGAAAAGAGGACATCTGTAGGTACACCGGTTGAAGCAGAACCGACATTAAATGACGTTTCTGAGAAAGGTGAGGTGATCTCTCTTCTTCCAGCTCCTGATAGTAATGAGCACGAAAATGTCAAAGCCAGGGAGCAAAGCATGGCGCTGCTGTCATCCTCATCTGTAATTAATGAGACGCATGGGAAAGATAAAACCCGTGAGGAGAAACTCAATCAGGACGAGACAGAAGCTGGATCAGAAAAGACAAACAGCGCTGCCGAAAATCAACAAGAAGCAAAGAGAGTGAGCATTCTGACAGGCAGTAATGAGAAGCAGGTTGCGCAAGCTGTTGAGCAAAAAGTGTCAATCAAAGAGGAGCAAGCAAAACTTGACAAAAAAGAGAAAAAAGTTGAGTCACGACTTGTTGCGAGCAACAACCAGGAACTTATTTCCGTATCAGAAGCAAGCAGAGGCTGTGACGGGGAAGGCGGTGCAGGGTTTGATGTAGGAGACAAGGCAGTCTCAACAAAGGACAGTATATCAAAGCATGTTTTTGAAAGTGGAGCTGCGTCTGAATCTGTAGCTTCAGTCCTTGTAGGAGAACCTGACATCCCGTTCTCTGTAGTTAGTGAGCAGGACAGGGGCCCGGAGAAGAAAACTCTCACAGAAAAGAAAAGGGAAACTAAAGTTCAGTCTCTGGGAAAGCACGGCGATGAAGACGCAGTCTCGAAGGTGACTTTAGTGTTTAGCACAAAGAGTGGTAGATATTCTGTTTAGCTTCTTACATCATGCACTGTATTTCCGCTGAATTTAAGGCGCACTTGTTCGTAATTGTTCATGTGCAAAAGGGTGCCCCCAAATCTTAGTTTTGAGCTGCATTGTTTTGAAGCAAAAATATTGCCACGGGCCGGAAAAGGTGAAAACTCAGATCATGGGGGTTTGTTTTGGACTTGAGTGGACACTGGAGTGGTAAATGGCTGATCCAATATATAAATATTTTTCTAATTACTATTAACCCATTTCCACTGCAGGAACCACCCCTGAAAGTTGATTTTCAGGGCCTTTTTTGTGGGTGAGATAAGTCCCTACTCTGGGATAGGTACTTCTGAGCGGATCTGGAAAACCGGTGGGCGGGGCTTAATGCTGATTGGTCGTTAACTCATGCAGGAGAAGACGGCAACAAGCACCAAAACAGACTAGTGATATGAGACCAAGAGCAGAAGAACCAATAATGTCACAGAATTATTACATCACTGCATACGTAGCTGCATGAGCCCGGTGGGTCTTCACCACAATGGAGACACAACGGGTCACAACGGGCCAATTATGGGGCCGTTCCTGTAAACTTTCGTGACATCTGGGAAGTAGGTCGAGTTCCAGCCATGGAAACGGATCTCATGTAATTCAGACTATTTTGTCTACAATTCGGCTCATGTTTCCCGCAGAGTGGGATTTACGAAGTAGGTTGCAAATAATGTAAATTCTAAACCTGTACATGCTGTCATCTTCACTGATGATGTGTGCATTAATCACTTCAAAAAGCATTTTAAAGGAAGCATCAACTTTCTACATTTCAAAGTTTCTTTATATGCTCATCCTCTTTTAACAAATGAAAGCGCTGCCACATAAATCACAAAGATGAACATGAAGCCAACCATTTTCGACATAAGACATGACTGATGTTTTTCTGGGCCAAACAATAGTGTTAAATTGAAATTATTTCCTTCATTTTGAATATTACAGAAAAAAGTATTTTTTTAAAATTATTAATTCCAGAAAGGAAATGTAACGTGCTTAAAACATCGCAATGAATCTGATTAATGGATTAATCACAGCATACACGTCTTACTGTATCTTATTTCAATCCAACAGGTAAGAACGACAGAGACCTTGAAAGAACCTGCAGAGAAGACAATGGATGCCAAGGAAGCCAGTCCCACCAGCCCCTCAGACCTAGCAAAGCTGGAAAGCACAGTCCTCCCTATTCTTGAGGCCCAGGCAAGCACGCAACCAAAGGATGACGAGGAGAAACTCACGGACACGCTAAAGACCAGGCGTAAATTAGAGGTGCTGCCTATCTCGCCTGATTCGCCTAGCTCAGAAGATGACAGACATCCTTGTGAGGAAAATGCCACAGGTACCAAAAAGAAAATGCTCCTTGTGCCCACTGATGTTAAGGCCGACTCACTGGATGATAGCAGTGAAAGTTTTGGAAAAGAAAGTCCTGTGTCAGGCGATGAAGAGGATTTTATTCGAAAACAGATCATAGAAATGAGTGAGAATGAAGATGCTTCTCCATCAGATGAGGAAAACCTAAGTCGGCCAAAAATCACACAGGAGGAGAAGAAGCAGAAGAGGACAGAAGCTGTAGAAAAGAGCACACCAGGAAAAACGAGACGACTTATGAAGAAAAGCACCATAAGTCCAGATGATGAAGATAACCTGGGCCACTCATTGGATGAAGGTGATATAGAGAAAAAAAAGGGCCAAGAAGAGGTGCTTCAGAGTGGCACTGCTGTTCGAAAGTTCCGAACTATGGAGCTGAACACAACAAGCAGCCCTATGCGTGTACCTAATGATGATGGTGAGCCTGAGAGCCTTACAGACTCGCCAGATGATCGGTCTAAAGGTGACGGTTCATCCAGCTTACATGCATCCAGTTTCACTCCTGGGACATCTCCGACATCTCTTTCCTCAATGGATGAAGACAGCGACAGCAGCAGTCCCAGCCACATCCGCTCTGGTGAGGTCAAACAGCACCGGAAAGCAAAACACAGGCAACCTGGCCAAATGCTACCAACTATTGAAGACTCTTCTGAGGAAGAAGAGTTACGAGAAGAAGAGGAGCTGCTCAGGGAGCAAGAGAAACAGAAAGGCTCTGGGAAAAAATCCAAGAAAGACAAAGATGATGTGAGATCCCAGAGGAGACGAGAGCATCCAAAAACACCACCGAGCAACCTTTCTCCAATTGAAGATGCTTCGCCAACAGAAGAATTGAGACAAGAAGCTGAAATGGAGGAGATCAGAAGATCATCCTGCTCTGATTTCTCCCCGAGCATTGAATCAGATCCTGAAGGGTTTGAGAGCCACGCCGCAAGAATTGCAGCAGTGCAGAAAACATACCAACTGCCTACATCAGTATCTCTTCACTCACCAACTGATGACGGAACAAACAAAACACAGAAAAAACCTCTCAAATCTGCTGATGAGGCCTATGAGGAGATAATGTTGAGAGCTAAGTCTCCAACACTTGACAAAACTGAGATCCAGTCAGGGAAAGAGTCCCTTTATGGAGGTATGCTTATTGAGGACTATGCCTACGAGACTCTTATTGATAATTCAACAGCTGATCTGGAGGAGCCTGAGAAAATCCGTGTTCCTGCTCAGCCTAAAAAGTTGAGATCACCAGATGAAGTATATGAAGATATGATAAAGAAGAGGAAGGAATTTATGCAGCTGGAGCAGGAATATCAAAATATGCAGCCAAGAAAAGAAAGCTCCAATCCAGAAATTATTTTGCAACCTGCTGAGAATGCCTTCCCTAAAACCACTGCAGAAACATTAGGCAAAGATGGAAAACCATTGTTGGATGCCGAATCAGCATATGAAGAGCTAATGAAACGAGTGCTCACTCCTGGAACAAGTCCAACACAGCAGGAGCCAGAAGTGGAAACCACTGCAACTAGAAGGGCACTGCATTCGATTCCAGACTTAAAGGTGACACAGTGCTCTTCGGGAGAGTTGTCTTCTGATGATGAGGTTGCTGTGATTAAAAAGGAAGAGCACGAAACCGCTGAAGCAGACACAAAAGTAGAAATATCATCTGTTGAAACTGAGCCTGTGACGGCATTTTCTGAGGCTCATCCGTTATCTAAATTGGATCAAGAGCTTCACAGTGCCATGGCAGCATCACAGTCTGATGTTGTAGATTTATCCAGTCCACCCCCAAGAACATCAGCCAGTGTGATTTCAAGTGTATCACCCTTGCCCACAGTTCCACAATACACACCCAGTATACCAAGCATAGTGTCAACAGCCCCACCGGTGGCCCCTAAGCCAAGCATCCTGCGTAGGGCTAATTCTCAGGAAAAAGAAGAAATACCTGTTGCACCTCCTCTGCCTCCCCCAACCCCACCAAAACCTACAGTTTTTCCCAGAAAACCTCCAGTTCCTCTTCCTCCTCAGGCATCAGCAACTCCAGCCAGGCCAGAAATGACAGTTATGACTACAGCCCAAGTTGCATCTACCAGGCAAACAGTTACACCAACATACAAACCTCATGTTCCTCCTCCTATCCCTCCAAAGCCATCTATTCCTACAGTGATGGTAGATACCCCCAGACCAGGATATGGTGCCAAACCACCAATTGCACCAAAACCCACTTCTCAACCATCTTCTCCTGCCCATACCCCACATCATTCAAGACCTACTATACTTGCCACATGTCCCACTGACATAGCCCTAAATCTGAGTCCATCTTCTGAGACCAAGCAACTTCAATCCTCTCCAAAGTCTCCTCCCTCTCCAAGATATGCCAGTAATCTTCGTGACACCTATGTAGTCATCACGCTACCATCTCAGCCCAGTTCCCCAATTGAGACTCTCTCATCCCAAGCTCCTTCTAGCCCTGTGTCATCATCTCCTTCACGTCAACATCAGCTGCAAAGTTACCACCAGCCACAACCTCAATCTCAGGCATATTCACAGCAGCATCCACAACCATCCTCTCCACAAACAACCAGGGTGCCTCTCGCATATACTCGAGTTACAGAATCCATTGAAAGCCAAGAGATATGTGGCCCAGAAAAACATGTGTCTAGTTCTTGTCATATAATTGAGGCTATATCTGCTTCAGCACAACCACCCGTGGTTACACCTAACCTCATTTCTCAAGTGGTCACCACAGAAGTCCAAAGAACCACTGTCTCTGTTGTCCATGAAAGGGCACCACCCCCAGTTCCAGCTCCAAGGGCAAATGGTGTCCCAGTCTCAATGGCGAAATCTAAGCACCAACTGCCAATACAGAATGGACAGGCCTTCCAACCTTGTGAGGTGGTAGACCTTAGGACAGTGAAGGAGAACCCAGAATCAGAGATGAATGGTGTGGATCTGTCTGCTGGTCCGGACTCAAGATGTCAGTCCTTTACAGGTGATGTCAACCGTCAAAACAGTGCAGTGCAGTCACCTGTAGTCGACCTCAGTGCTGAATCTTCCACTGTTTCAATAGTGACTGATAGCATTACCATTGTGACCTGTGCTGCCACTATCCAGCGACATGACAGTGTAAACACCCTACAAGCCTCTTCAGCACCACTTCAGCTAACAAAAAACAAAACATTTGAGCCCGTTTCCCAAATTATATATCGGCCTGTTGACTCTCAGCCCTCAACTAATGCTAGTACAGAAATCCCCATTAATCTCACAGTTGGATCAAGCACAGCTTTCCAGCCCATTCCTTTTACTATTGGACCTACATCTGTTGCAGGTTGTGTTGCTAATGGACTAACTACAGACACTGCTATTGTGGCAGGAGCTGTTGACCTTACCACAACAAAACCATTCAGCACGGTGGTATCAATGGATGCCGGTTCTGTAGATGTTATTACAGCTGTAATCACAGATGATGATGGCAAGCCAGTGGATCTGACTGCAGCAAAACGAGCTGTGTGTTGTGATGTTGTGTATAAGCTCCCATTTGCAGGAAGCTGTACAACTCAGCAACCCACCACACCCCTGCCCGAAGACCGTTTTGGATACCGTGATGATCATTACCAGTTCGACCGCTCACCTTATGGTATGAGAGGCTTTGGAGGAATTAAACCGTCCATGTCGGACACTAACCTTGCAGAGGCCGGCCTGTTCTTTTACAAGAGCAAGAACAGCTATATGTTTAACGGCACCACTGATGGTGCAGTAGATCTTACCTCTGCAAAGATTTGTGATGCAGGTCAGTGCAGTGACATTGCTGACCTGTCACTTAAATGTTACTTGCCACTCCCTGCACTCATTCATGGATAATATGGCATTTTTTATTTATTTTTGTGTTGCATGGGCATTCCTTTGTTCCTTTGTTCATCAATAATGGTGCTTGTGCCTGCATGCTGTTACTGTGTATGTTGTGTGGGCTTGTTGGACTTCTCCACATTGGAGTTTTTTTCTCCACTGTATCGTCATTGTCATAATTTGAGGCATGGCTTGGTTCAACATTAACTTCATCTGCATTATATGGGCTCAACTGATATTTTTTTGACTTTTGACAGGTGAAGCTGTTGACTTCTCCAAGAAAGGGACATATGCTGGGATGACAATTCCACCTTATAACCAAGCCAGAACCACAAGTACTGGTGATACACTCTTTGGTACAAGCAGTGTCTTAAGGTCCTCAAATGGGGTAGTATATTCCTCTGTTGCAGCACCAATCCCGTCAACATATGCTATTACCACCCAGCCTGGGTCCATCTTTAGTACTGCATACAATACCCCATCAGGTATGCATACCAGTGACACTATGCCATCCCTGTCCAACCTCCAGAACGTGCCACTTACTCGGTCGCATAGTTTCCTCTCTACCATCTCCACTCCTGCCGCAGAAGAACAAGGTGATGTGCCACTCAATCTGGAGATTAGCAGAGGGGGCACAGCTGTTACTGATGCTGCCACTACTGCAACCACTTCTCTGTCCCTTGACAGCTATACTGATGCATCCTTGGAGGCTATTGCTGCCTCACTGGAGGCTCTGTCCTCACCCAAGGTTCCTGGCAATGGCCAGTATCAAGCCGAACGCGAGAGGCTGGAGATGGAGAAGCTCAAACAACAGCGCCTGGCTGAGGAATTGGAGTGGGAGCGCCAGGAGATTCAGCGTTTCCGTGAGCAAGAGCAGGTCCTTGTACAGAAGGAACTGGAGGAGCTGCAGGTAATGAAGCAGCAGATCCTGACCCAACAAGAAGAGGAAAGACAGGCTCACCTTATGATGCAAAAAGAAACTTATGCCCAGCAACAGCAGCAGCTTGAGCAGATCCAGAGACTCCAAGAGCAGCTTCGTTTGCAATTGGAAGAGCAAAAACTTCGACAGATGTACCCAGGCGGAGACATGCCAGGCCATGGCCTGCAGGAGGCACTTGTCTTAGGGCCTGATGGGACAGTGCTTTCCCGAAAGATCACAGATAGTGGCTGTCAAACAGATGAAGAGGATGAAGTAGTCAGTAATGCTTATACAGCAGGGAGAAAAAGGAGAACTACGAAAAAGAGTGTTGACAGTTGTGTGCAGACTGATGACGAGGATCAAGAGGAGTGGGAATCTCAACAGAACAGAAGCCGCCAAAGCCGACCACGCACAGCCAGGGGAGACAGGGGTGGACAGTCAGAGATCGCTCTTCAAGCCCACACTGAGATTTCTATACAAACTGATACAGAGGGGAATATAAGGATGGACACTAGAATGGAACTTTCTGATTCCGAAAGGACCTCGCCAAAGAAACGACCCACTCCCTTAGAAATAGGCCAGTCTTCTAGCCTTAAAGCTGAGTCCTCCACGCTTCAAGCCCATCCTAAATCTCCCAAAGTGCTCTATTCCCCCATATCCCCTTGCATATCTCCCAGCAAATCCCTCGAGTTTGTATCTTATGAGAAATCACTGGGTGATACCAGCCCACAAAAGTTAAAAGGAAGCTCTGAACAATCCAAAGGTTCTCCAGCAAGTCCACGAGGCCCAAAAGCCATACAAAGATCCATGTCTGACCCTAAGCCCATGAGTCCAACAGGTGAAGAAAAGGAAACTTCTGGCACTCAGTGTGGTGATAGTTACACAGTGAGTACTATTATTTTCATGGGCATAACAGTTATATAAAAAAAAAAAAACTTGCAAAAGTAAAATGTTTAGAACATCTATTTTTATCTTGAACACATTTCTTGATACACTGCCATGATAAATAGTCCAGTGGGGTTAGCCTTACGCTGGTTTTACATTATATTTGTTTAACTTGCCATCAAAATAAATGTGATCTATTAAGGGCTTGAGGACTTGATTGTTTCACAAGTAAAATGTGTTCAATATCCTAAAAGTATGATTAGAATCTAACAAAACTGATAAACATTTGATAACCTGAGATAACATCCTCTACACAGAAATTGGGACTAATAACAGATGACGACATGCACTGTAGACCATTAGTGATGGATCATGTTATCCCAGGCAGTCATGAAAACAAACAGCTAAGTTAAGCATAAGGTAGACATAAGGTAGTATTTACTATTATTTTCATTTCTATAGCCTTTTGGTACTTTGTAAACCCTGCTTTGTGATATGATTTGCATTCTCTCTTATGTTTTGTCATTTGAGGTATGATAAACAGAATATGTAGTGTGTGTATCTTTTAAGATATTTTTTCCTGTGGTTTAATGCATTTCAAGAATTATTGCTAATTACACAACTAACATATATCAATTATCATGTAGCACCAATCAGACCATCATTTATCTCTCCATGTAGCAACATGATATTGATATGGTTCTACCATTGCTGAACCACAGCAAGAGTTTACATATGCTCTCGTCCATGCATGAAATAGCTTACACACACAAGGTGCATGTTTTGCCCTGGGTAAGGTCTTGTGGCTGTCTGCTGTTCCTAAATAGTAAGCATGGGTGATTACACACAGATATGAACTTTGGCTCCTTAACATAATACTTGAACTAGAAGCTTCAACTTTACGTTACCCCGTGCTTTTTTTTTTTTTAATCTTTTTCAATTCATTCACTGTGA
>OMMV01037375.1:3894-15094 GCA_900302635.1 Chatrabus melanurus | reverse complement strand
GATAAGGTCAATAAAAAGTAATTTGGCACAATATGGCCCCTTTAATAATTATCTTACTGGAACCAAGACCATTTCATTTCAATCAGTTCATTCAATCTGTTCTTTGAACGTTAAAACCTGGATGAAAAACATCATGAATCAAACATTTTTACACCTTTAAGAGGTCTGTGTGAGTTTAATTAATGCTCGTTAAAGCAGAGCATTTCAGCGCAAAATGTCAAAATTTACACACAAACCCCCACATTTTAGATATTTCTGTGACAGTTATTAAAGCAAGTTATTCTTCAACAGAAAAGAGAGTTATGTGTGGAGCTGATTTGTGGAGAGGAAATATCGCATTCAGCCACACAACAGGTGTGGCGCTTGTCGTGGTTTGGAAAGAAACTGCAATTTGCAGTACATTTTGAACACATGTATCTCATGGTTTGGCATAAATAATTAATGAGGCAGTGAATAGGATCGTAAACAATAGAATGTCATCACAAGCTCGTATTTTTTTTTTTTTTTTTGGTTTTGGTGTTTATCGCGTTTTGGAAAAGAGCTCTTCAGATGGTCTATTTTCTTGTATTAAAGTCCTGCTTTGCTCCACTCCACCATCAAGCTGGGACTTGATTTATTGGAGATGTACAAGAGGATAGCAAAGAATGATTTTAATACAAGAAAAGAGAGCATATCTAGGCTCTCATTGCCCACATGCCTTCTGGTAAACAGAAGTCTGGTCCACTCAACCATGAAACTGTAACTGGTGGCGCTATAGACACCGATAACTCCTTCAGAGTTGTCATGGGCGTCTTGGTGGCTTCCCTCACTCGTCTCTTTTTTGCATAGTCACTTAGTTTTTGAGAACTGCCTACTCCAGTCAGATTTATCATACAGTTCCATACTGTTTGTGTTTCTTAATGATTGATGTAAATGAAGTCCAAGACATATCTAACTGGCTGTAAAAGTGATGTTTTGTAGTAACAATAACCCTGACATGGGTGGCTCAGGTGTTAAGGTGCGTAATATATTGCCACAGCATCCGATTTGCAGCATGTCTTGGCCTGGGCAACCTTTGCTGCATGTCTCTCCCTGTTTCCTGTCTTTCACTGTCTCTATAATAAAATAAAAATGCCCAAAAAATATATTATAATAATCATTATATTTTGTTTGTGCAATTACTTATGGCCTCTGAAAATGGAGGGACTGTGCATAAAAATGAATGTAATTCTTAAATGGTTAATGTGATATTTTTGGTAACTCCTTTGAATTAAAACTAAAAGTCTACATGACAAGCACATCTTGATTGCTTTTTTTTTCTCATCTCTGCTGTGGTGATGCACAGAGACAAAATTACACACACCAAAAAAAAAAAAAAAAAAAAAAAAAAGCAACACTGTCCAAATACTTATGGACCTGACTGCTTGTACGTCCTGTGATCCAAGTTTGAAGAAAATCTGAGATGGTGACCGTCACAGCCTGTCTGGTTCTTAGGTGGGAAAAAAAATGGCTCTTAAAATAGATCTACTCCTGCAGTTATTCAGGAAAACAATCTTCTTTAATTGAAAACAAAATTTCTCATGCTCACAGGGATAAATTGTGATGATCATTGTCGGCTCTCACTTTGTACACTTTGCAGTGCTGGCAAACACTCAGGTGTAGTCTTCCGGTGGGTATTGCCCGTATTCTCATGCTCATTTAATAAGTGCTGATTTCGCACAGCATCACTGAAGCGCACTTGTGAGGTTAGTTGGACTATTACACGCCTGTCTGACTGGGGCCATGTATCCTGGATGGAACTGCAAGCTACATTTGATCTCCGCACTGTGTCGCACCGGTTTTTCACGTTACAGGACAATGTCACCTCAGACAGCTTGGAAACTGCCCTTAGGGCCTGATTTACTCAAGGTTTGCGTGTGTAAAAACGTGCTCAAACACCATAGCACTCGCAAAAAACCTGCATGCTGATTTACTAACAGTGCGCACTGAGGATTGTGTCTTTCAAATGTGCAAAATAGCGCGTATTGTCCATTTAGCACGTTTACCTTCATGAATATGCAATTTGGGGCTTGTCCATCCGAGTGCGCAAAATTGTGGGAGGGAACATGCAAATAGGTGAGGTTTGCACACGCAACACGATTTATCAATGTCAAAAGGAAATTTAGCGGGTGCTGAAAGCGTCTGTATTTTGCACGTTTGAAACCTTGGTGTTAACTTTACCCAGTGTTGCGTGATTAATGCAGACGTATAAATCTGATTCAAAGTCATTCCCCGTGAGCTGGTTGATATGCAGTTCTTTATTGAGACTCAATAATCTTCTTTAACACTGAAAACACCACGATTAAACATTACTTTATAGTGGCCTATTTTTAACGAAACATAATATCCACTGCCTAAATAAAAATAAATGTGATATTTATCATATTTTTCTATGTAATAGACATATAAATAGATTGTCCTGTGCGCGTCTATTCAGCTCCCATGCACATTTGTGCACGGGGGCTGACAGCGGTCACCACAGTCTATTAGTTGGGTCATCTGGAATAGTTCCGTGACCGTGGAGAGCGAAGTTTTGTTTCTCAATGGGTTTGGCTTCTAGGATGGTAAAATAAGGAATTTAGCTCCCATGCCCCTCGCAAAAAGGTGGGCGGAAGTCATGAGGCGCTCAAATCCAAAATGGCCACCATAATTCAAAAATAATCAGTATCTAATTATCTTTTCAATGATTTGGCCTATAATCATGTGTAATACATGGTTTCTTGGTATTTTGATGTTTGCACCTATATTTGACCAATAGATTTGACTTTTAATTCCAAGACGGGTGCCAGTCTTAACCTTGGAAACGTGCCTTTTTTCACATTCCCTGCTAAGCTTTCATATTATGCTGTGATAAGTGCTTGACATTGCCAAGTGGAGATTATTGATAGTAAAACTATAATAGACACAAAATCAAAAAATGTGTCTTTTAATATGGATACATTGATATGTGTTTCTGCTATATGTGACAAAAGGCAGTATCTTAAACTGACATTCAGTCAAAGATACCGCCTTTTGTCTTCACATTACAGATTTGTACACAACAAAATCAGCTGATTAACATTAGAATATACTAAACACTATAATGATATGTGCTGCAAGTGTTTCTGAAGTATATAGTATGCTGGAATGTAAAACAGTCAAACACTGTCTGTTACACTGTTTTGCTATCCAGTGGATGCTATTTTGTCTGCAAGACACCATAGTAGCACAACACCCCAGCAATAGTTGCCATTGATGTCAAAACTGGCAGAAAGCTGGAAGAGTAAGAAATATAAAAGTTTAGTCCCCATCTAATAAGGCCGCCCCTATTGTCCAGACAAAGTGGCCTTATTAGAGGGGTGGCCTCTCTTGAGGGGGAGGCCACCTGTAGGGTTAATGACATAACTGCATTGTTGGCACAGGTTTCTATAGGGGTAACACTTTATAAAACTTTACAGATCATCCTCAATGTGTGTGTTTTGTAAATAGTCAATTTTATTTCTATTTTCACTATTATAAATTTCAATCTACTTTATTAATTGACTTAAATTTAACACTAATTTTTACATCATACATACATCATGTGAGTAAAAAAATGTGAGGAATAAAAAAGTTTAGCATTTGGAAACAGGTAGAGGTCGGGCCAAATGTGGCCCGGGGGCGCGCGTTAGTTACCATGATTCAGGCGCCGTGGCCACTAATTAAACTGAAGACAAAACCATCAGGGCAGCGGATCAAAGTTTGATACCGTTTTTAAAATGACACTTTGCCTTCAGCAATGCGGATGTTTGGTGTGAAATTGGAGTTTTAACAGCACCAACGGATCGCGCGAACGGTGAGAGAGCGTTTTATTATTATTTATTTATTATCCAAAGCAGCGTGCTGCTGTCAGCTGACCTCCTGTTAAATAAAGTAAGTTTAAAAAATAATAAGCCGATTAAAACCGTGTGAAATCACTTCCAAAAAACAGTTACTGCACAGAAAATTGTGTGTGAGGAAAAGCCAACAATCAAAGATGCTTTTATTGCGCCAAATTGATTGGCATCCAAATTAATTAATACTTCAAGTTCTTCAAATTGCCTACTGACGATCTCGCCAGGCTTCAAATGAACGCGAAATTGGCGAATAACTGGCCGCCACATCGAGGGCTTTTAAACAGATTTTAATGATGCAACACAGACGTTTCCATACATTTTGATGCGTAATTGACGCATGTCCTCATTTTGCTGGTTGATGAATCATGTCTCCTGATGAGGTGGACAAAAACTATCGATGTCAGCAGTAAGTGGTCTTTCCAGAGGGGAAAATATTACGATTTGGCTTGAATTTGGGTGGTCGCTGGCTGTGTTGGAGAGGTGGCCGTTGGCGAGGGGCAGTTTTAATTGAAAATCTGTCCGTGCCAGAAAAAGTGGCCGCAAAATGCGGGTGGCTGTTGGTGAGGGGGGGCCGTTAGAGAGGGGGAACGCTGTAAACATGTATCTTAATAGGGTGAACATTGATAAACATTTCTGTTGAAATCTGCAAATGGCAGTAATTTAAACTGACATACAGGCTAACGTTCTGTCTTTTGTCTTCACGACTACTATAATGTTGCTCTTGATATGAATCTGCTGACTCGCCACACTCAGGATGGGCCAAATCATTGAAAAGATCATTCTAGATACTGATTATTTTTGAATTAAAGTAGCCATTTTGGATTTGCGCACCTCATGACTTCCGCCCACCTTTCTGCGAGGGGCATGGGAGCTAAACTCCTTATTTTAACATCCTAGAAGCCAAATCCATTGAGAAACAAAACTTCGATCTCCACGGTCACGGAACTATTCCAGACGACCCAACTCTATGGTGAGGACCGTGGACAGCTCCTTGGACAGCGTGGCTAGCAGCCACCTACATATACACAAATACACACACCTACACCTACGTACACAAATGATTCTCATTTCATATCACGTCCCCTCCGATTATGTGAAAGTGAAGAGAATATATTTACACCAGAGTGATCGTGCTGTCGTGGGAACGTGCATTTGAAGATCGTCGCCTTAAACCAACACTTTAATGCGAGCGGTGCTCAATGTGGACTTGTGCCAAACACTGCGCGCCTCCTGTGATAAACCATTCTCAAGGCACATTCATTTTTGATTTGGTGAATGTTCAAGAAATGACATTTTCTGTTAAAATGTGTTTGTCTTATGTTGTGCATAGCTGCAAGTGGTTGATTGAATTTCATCTTGTGCTTCCGGTCATTAACACACACAAAATCCTCATTTACATACTACTGTCTACGTCACATTACCACCTGCTATCAATTTCACAATTAGTTTAAGTAAATCATCCGCAAAACTTTCTCCACCCCAACATGCAGAAGTTTGGATTGCCCACGCCCTTTAGCACTCGTTATGTGGGATCTTAGTAAATCAGGCCCTTAGTGTTTTCACTCTCCTAAAGGTCATGGGTTCATCTGTAAGAAAGCAGGCTGTATTTTTGTCAGGATGTTGTATTTTTTTATGTGTTGCCTCTCCGGAACAGAACCATCTGTGTTGTTGCTGCTGTTATTGCCTGTTATGAATGTGCTTTTGTGAAGCGTGGGAGAGGTTTGCAGTTTGTGAAAGCAGATTTATCGATGCAAAACACTGAAACAGACTCCACTTTCTTAATTTCTGCCTCTGACACAGGCTTGCTCTCTCTCTTACTTCTTTTTGTTTTTATCTCTAGAGCACATTTACAATGCATTGTTTTGAGACAACCTTGCAATTATATCATCGAACAGAATTTTCTCCCATTGCATAAGTGCTTTACATAATGAGAATAGTACTCATTAGAGCATATACGTTTCATTCCCTGGAGCCAGTAATCCGACAATCTCTCTGGAGAATGACCTTCATTTGTGTACTAACACACATGCTCTCCCTTTATTTACTTATTTATTAATCAGAATGCTAAAGAAACTGCTCATTTTTTTTCTGGATCATAATCAAAATGAATGGATTCTTTCTCATATATCATCCAACAATTACTGTATTTTCCAGACTTTATGTCACACTGGAGTATTAGTCACATGTGTCCAAAAATGCATCATGCAGAGGAAAAAAACATATAAGTCGCATCGGTCTACAAGTCACATTTATTTTTGAAAAGTGGTGCTACTGCTTCATGCAACAAGAAGCAAAATTAATTTAATCTGTTCATTATTTATTTATAATGCAAACGCAGCATTAGCGAGCAGAAGCTAATGGGCTAATTAATGTTCTTGTACAAAGCACAAAGAACTCAATTGTAAACTGCTTCTTGTCACCACTGAACAGACCAAAACGTCAAGAAGAAGCTAACCGTTTGCACGTTTACCTCACTAAATGTAAATAAAAATTTTAATTGATTATAAATACTGTATTTAAAACATTCTTGTTAGCCTTACTTTAGCATAGTCATCATCATTGTTGTCCTCCTGCTGTCCCACAAAGTGCAAACAAGTTGAGTGCTGAGTAGTATAAAGGCTATTCCCTCTCTTTATCCAAGAGTGTGGTCTTTCAGTTTGAGAACATGATTTATTAATTTCTCTAATTCTCTAAGACCCAGCACATCATCATTCAGATCTTCTTCTTCTACTTGTTCTTCTTGTTTTTTGGTGGTGGGCATCCAGCTTAATGGTGTATTACTACTACTTTCTGCTCCAGAGTATGGATCAGACAGTGCCTCAGTCAGATCAGTACACAGGAGCAGCTGGTCACGCATGTAGATGGTGCCATCTTTTGGCTGTAGATGATAATGCAGTATTTTTTGACATATAAGTCGCTTCGAAATATAAGTCACAGGACCAGTCTGAAACAAATTTTAAAAAGCGCGACTTATAGTCCAGAAAATACGGTACTTACTTGGTTTTATTCATTATTAGCATTTTTTAAATGCACTGCTGCATATTTGCATTTGAAAGAGTTGCATAGAAATACATCTAAGAAATTATTCTTGCATACTAAAATAAATGTGTGAACAAATTAGCATATGTAGAGAAGACAATTAGCAAGAAACTTTTATTTTCTTCTGCTTTTTCCTTATTTTCATCATTATGATTATGTAATGTTACAACGTACAGCAGGTTAAAGGGTTTAATAAAATCACTAAATGGGAAACAGGCTGATGTTATGCAGTGAACATATAATAGCAGTATCCATTATGTTTGCTTGCAAACAACCAGACCAGCTTAACTAGCATGGAGAGCCGTTGTAATGACTGGGGTATGACAGCTAACCAGTTAGCATTGCCGCTAGTGTTTTTTGTCTGTCTAATATTGTCTCACAATGGGCTGCAAACTATACTGATCTATCGTTTGAACAGTTAATCCTCTGGCATTACAGAGTTTTATAAAATTAAGTAGTTGAAGCCATTTTGGACTTTTTAAAAAATTCTACTTCCATTACGTTGGCACCAAATCCTTTCCTGTTTGTCAGTCTGCGACACCTATATGAACGTAATGTGATAGCAGGTAATTTTGCATGACACACAACAGACAGAAGCAGGGACGCAGGCAAAGACGTGCATCGATGTTCCAACGTTGCCCTGTCGGTTTTGCAGGCACACACATGGTGCGTTCACAGTCTTAAATGAGAAGGGGCAAAGATTTTCTTGCCGCCTTTTGAAAGGTGCTTCACGAAATCTGGAGGCGGTCCAGCGTGCAAAAACCTGTAATACCTGAAACATTGGCTGTTCGGTCAGTACTCGAACCACCGAGCCACCACGCCCCTCATATCACACTGTAAGATGTGAAATCAGTTCATTTAGATATTTTTCCACAGCAAATACAATACTCACAGTGAGATGCATTGATTTGACATTCACCTCTGGTTATTTGCTATTAGAATCAGACAAGGTGAGCCTAATAAAATGGCCTTGTTTGTGTTGTTCTCCTCATTACTGGTGTTTTGGGAATATTCATCATCTGCGCTTTATTGGATTTCAGTTCATCAGTTCCACGTTTGACAGACATCCGCTTGCTGTGTTAGTTGTTAGCATGGAGGCAGGGATGTCGAAAACAGCTCGTGCCTCTTGTATGTTGTCGTGTTTTGTGTCAGCTCAACCCTCCGCCATAATCAGCCACCCATCAGCCCACCCTCCTCCAGCCCCCTGTGGGCTCCTGTTTTCTCTTTGCCATTAAATTGTGAAAACTACTTACTGTGTTGCCAGTCTGATCCCTCTCAAGCTGCGTAATCTCCTTGTAATAGAGTGTGAATACTGCCCGGCAATAAATCAGCACCTCATCAGTGCACTTTATTAAATATAGACACCAACAGACAGCTCTTAGTATATTCAATTTACCCTCTGACGTAGGCTTCAACACTGGAGATAAAGATAGATTGAGCAATCAGGTGGATGCTGAGGCCTGAACTCAGGCAGGGGAACGAGGGGAAGGCAGAAAAAGCTGCACTGAGATTGAGATGGGGGCGTATCGGAGGCAGACAGGCAGTCAGGAGTGTGCAGGGCCAGGAAAGGGACATCTGCCAGGCAGGGTGGGGGAGGGCTTTGTTTAGTTACTGTGACACGAGCAGGTACGCGCAGAATCACAATGATGTGAGTGGACTGTTCATATTGTCTTTGGTGCACATGTAACATTTGTGCAGAGTTCCAAATCCTACACAAAGCATTACACGGAAATCTCAGGCGTGTCAGCAGAGCGCACTCGCTCATTAAGCAATGTTGCAGGATGGTAGCGCAGATAAATTATGTGCAATTATGGCAGCGATTAAAATCTGATTCGTCCCCGTCTTTTGGGCTAAACAGAGATATGAATCATCATTATTGGGCAGTGGGACCCCGGGGACAGCTAAAGACGTCAGTGCTTGGGTCAAGAGGTCAGTGGATACAGATTAAAACAAGGGGATTACTGTATTTAACATTCTTCCACCTCATAACAGTATCACGCTAACAGTCAAATCACCCATTCACCAGATACTTACAATGGGATAATGGGCTGGTTATCACTTTGGAAAGTGGCAGATAGCCGGCTCCCCTGAAAGTGAGCGCTGAACTGGAACAGAAGAAAGAGATTAATTTTCAGTCTTCAACCTCTCCTTTGTTGAACTTAGTTGAATTTTGACCACAACCTCAGCAAATCAGCGCCCAGGAAGGACTCGGAGCAAACTGCTGTACACTTGGTTGGACTTCCCGTCAAATTATTTATGTCAAGCGCAGCCGTTTATTACCAGGATGGTATTGGGTGTTATTCCTGATGGACACATCCCAGTTAGATGCATCCAGACGTCAAATCAAGTCTGGGAGCATGCACTGGCGCCACGCATCTCTGCATCGACCACACCACGGAACAACACCCAGTCCTGGATGGCAACCACCCAGGCAGACAACCGATCCATCCCCACCTCTTGAAAGTAACCATCTGTCTGCCGCAGCCAGGTGAAGCGTGGAAGTCCCCTTAGCCTTCTCCAGCCGCTGAGGACTTCAGCACTGGATCGTGCACGGTGAAACGTGCCACCACATGGTCAAAATGTCGTAGCTGATGCTTCCTCACAATGTAAGTGATACTGCTCATCTGAGTCTCCCTAAGTAACTGTTTGCTTGACGCAAAGTCATTCCAGTGGTACTCAAGGATCCTCCGAAGACACCTAGTTCCAAAGACATCCAGTCGTCACCTTAGGTCACTGGTTAGCATCCAAGTCTCACAACCGTACAGTAAAGGTGCAATCTCACTATGACGTTTACCCCAGTGTTTGGTGAACGCAGGGCAAAGTCAAGAAAATTGGCCAAATGTCAGCAAAAATCACAGTTACCAGAGTTTGGTAGCGAACCTCTAACGCAGCTTGGTGTTCCACAATGGGGTGCTAGCAGAGGCCAGCGGAGGCGGGCTTTAGCCGGCGCACCATTAGAAGAAGCGGGACTTTTGCCAACGTGGCAACGTGCAGGAGAGGCGGGTCGACACACCGCTGTCCAGTGGTTCTGAGCAGGCAGGGCGAAGCAGCACCCAAACGTTAGCCAGCATAGACGATCGCACCAGTAGCTTAGGCTAGCGGAAGCTAGCGTCGGGAACTTGGTCGTAGTGGAGATTAACTTTCTCTACCGGTCTCCAGCGTAGCCAGAGGTACGTCGGCAAACGGTGAGGAATTTTAAACATGTTGAAAATTTTTGGATGTGGTCGACGTTCATCAGCGTAGATCAGCGGAGGCCAGCGGATACCGACGTTTGCAAATACGTTCATCTAGGTTGGCCCAAACATCTAGGTGAGATTGCGCCTTAAGGACCCTAAAGACTTGGACCTTCAATCTTCTGCAAAGATATCAGCATCACCACACATTGTTTCGGTTAATTGTTACACCCCTAGTTGTTACCATACATGGGCCTTGTCGGAGCAGTGGAGATTTTGTAATCGATAAAATAATATAGATCAGTATTTCCCAATTCTGGTCCTCGGGACCAAAAGTACTGCACACTTTCCTTTTATCCTTGAACTAATCAGAGCAGATCAGCTCAGCCAGGTGTTGATTAGCTGAACACACCTGACTGAGCTGATCCGCTCTGATTAGTTCAGGGATAAATGGAAAATGTGCCGTACTTTGGGTCCCGAGGACCAGGATTGAGAAACACTGCACTAAACTGTCTAATAAGACTACTCAAAGTGGATCAGTTTTTCAGCTGTTGGCCAGTGTGCACATTAATACACCAAATGACCTAAACCCGGTCTTGATTGGCCTCTCCTGATGTGTTCATGTAAATTAGGGAAGAATCATGTTTCGGCACCTTGGAGCACAAACACACAGACTTCACATTTGGATTTTTCTTCTTTTTTTTAAAATCTTGCTTATTCCATCTTACAAATCAGAAGTGAATATGTTTTTTTTTCTTTGTCTTCTAACATGTAAAATAGAAAGCTTTGATATAGAATGGAAGCAGATCATTCAGTTTTTTAAAAAAAAAAACCCTTTGTTGAACCTCTGGGGTCCTTTTAGGAGCAGTTTTACTCCAACTGCAGCCCGGAGAGCACTTGACTGGGCTGAGGTGAGATTGCCGCTGGGCACAAGTCTTCAGAGCCTTCTTGTCTCTTCTGATAGCCGGCCGTGATAGATCAGCTCCTGTCCAGCCAGAATTACTCTTTCCTCTTCCTTTTTCCCCTCGTGCTCCGTTCCCTTTTCACTCCCTCTTTCTCTCTGCCTTATCTCTCTCCTCTCTGGCCCATATCTTCTCCTCTTTTATCCTCCATTTC
>OMMV01037366.1:0-14355 GCA_900302635.1 Chatrabus melanurus | reverse complement strand
CCATGTTTGGATCGTTTACCTTCAGTGATCATCGGCCGAAACCACTTTTTTAAGCCCTGGTTCGCTCCTGACGGATGAGGGGCCGGACTTTCTCTGTCATGATCAGAATGTGGAGAGCGGATGATTTAACATTCCCTGATCATGTGGATCACAACAATAAATCATGTCCTTGGCTTCACAAAAGAAGTGGCTGAAGGATTTTAGATGGCAGCAAATTATTTTTTGGGAATTATCTGAAAGTAGACGGTGTTCTGTCGAGCTCCTGGTGCACACGGCACTACAGTCTCATGCCCTTTTTATGGGAAAATGTGGGCGTTTTCCTATGCTAATTCGGATTGGGATTCATCATTCTTACAAACACAGATGTGAACATTTCTGCTACTTAGGAACACATTGTGAATCCGACGTAGATTGTCCTGGCAAGTTTCGTAAGAGCAAATTTAAGAAAATTCTTACGAAGATATTGGTGAATGAGGCCCAATGTTATCACAAGAGAAGGCATGGGAGCATGAATCCCCGTAGAAGAAGAAGCGCAAACGTAAAGGAAAACAAAATCGTGACTGGTGATGGGGTAATGCGATCTACAACCTCACCACTAGATGACACTAAATCCTACACACTGTAGCTTTAAGAAAGCTGTCACAGAGTGAGAGTAATGACTGCATGAACAAAGCTTTCTGCAGAACTATAGAGGGCAGATTTTACAAGCTGGATGCTGGTTCGCTTTTACTCTCCACCTGGAAATAAATTCAATGAATGAACTATGAAGAAATAATGTAGCAAAAAATAAAGGAAATCTAAAGAAACACAAAGCAGAGGAAAAACTGTTTTTGACTAAATGGTATAGGTGAGAATGGAATAAATTAAAAAAGGAATTTAATAAAAAAAAAACAACAATGTGATGTAAAAACATCTGTGAAGCCGTATTAAAACGGTTTCTTTTCTATTCTCTTGAAGCTGAGCCAGATTGTAGCTGGAGCAATTATCTGCTGAAATGTGCTTTTGTTGAAGATCCATCATTCTAATGAGCCAGTGAGTCAGACCTCTTACGGAGCATATTATCCTCCCAGGTCTCTTCCTGGCCTATTAGAGAGCCGAGCCAATCTCCAGTGTGTCGGGAGCGTGTGTGTGATGACGCAGCTGCCGTGCCCAGGGGTGACATGAATGTATCATCAGCACACAGTCTCTGTGGCGCATTGAAGAGCGAGCCCGTGACGTGAAAGCTGAGTCAGTATCGTTTTTGAGACGAGAACTGTGATTCTGTGTAAATATCTAATTCAAAGTTGGGTCAGAATCACTTCTGTGTTTGTCAAAACACACACACAAACACACACACACACACACAAAACTTACTGCACTAAGGTGGCTCACATTTCTTTCTTACTGCAAAAAGACCTTTATATAGTCATGAGTTAGTAATAAATTAACAGTACCAGCCTACTTGATTGTTTAATTCAGCACTGTGGCATTCTTAAACCAAAAATGACAAATTAGTACTCTATGAACTCGCCAATAAAACATCAAGTCAACTCTGGGAGCATGAATGGTGTGGTGCATTCATCACGCTACGAAACCACCTTCAGTCCTGGATGGAAAAAACCCAGACAGACAACCGATCCACCCCCCCACCTCTCAAAAGCAGCCATCTGCCGCAGTCAGGTAAAACATGGGCATCCCCTTGGTCTTTTCCAGTTTCATCACTGAGGCATTGCACATTGAATGATGCCCAGAGAAACACGCCACGTGGCCAAAATGTCGTAGCTGACGTCCCCTCACAATGTTAGTGATCCTCGTAATCTGAGTCTCCCGAAGCAACCGTTCATTTGACACAAAGTTATTCCAGCGATACCCAAGGCTCCTCCAAAGACACCTAGTACCAAAGACATCCAGTCATCTCCTTAGGTCACTGGTTAGCATCCAAGTCGCACAATCATACAATAAGGCAGGAAGAACCGGGACCCTAAAGACTTGGAAATTCATTCTCCTGCAAAGGTATTGGCATCACTAAACACCTCGGTTCAGGGACCTCATGACTCCATAAGCTGTTCCCAGGTATCTCTCAACCTCAAAGGCTGGTTCTCAGGCCTTTGACATCAGAGGTTCTTAGTAGGATTCCTAATAAATAAATAAACATTTAAACCTTGGTGAAATATAGCTGAGCCTGGTATGGAACAGACGGCAATAAATTCTCGGATTTTCCCAAATAATATTCAGAAAATTCAAGGAAAAGTACAGTACTGTGCAAAAGGTTGGGTAATGTTTGGCTCATTTGTCTGATTTCCAATGTTAAAAGTCACAAAAATGGTTTAGAGATGGCAATCAAATTTTGTGGAGAGATGGTGTTTGAGTCAAGGAAGTGTTAAGTAAATTTTAGTGGTGATCTGAATCTGACGTCTGACTGCCTCCTCTATCAGTCGGCACAGGTACCCGCTCACCGAAGGCACATTCCAAATGAATTTCTTAACCCAAACCATGTCTTTGTTCTCGCTTACAAAAAAAGAGCGTGACACCTTTTTAAGGTTTTTATGAGCTTACTGATGTTCTGTGACATATACTGTAGTTAACGGTGGTATTTAACTCAAGAGAGGTCAAGCCGCCATCGAATGATATTTCGAGCTTTAAAGCTGAACACTACTTCCATAATTTCGTCAGAAAAGTTTTGTAAACTCACTTTGATGAATGACTTAATAGCCCTCTCTGTAATACCTGAAAAGAAACATGTAATATTCCATTGTTACCGTAACCTCACAACAGCTGCTATTCAGTTTGATCAGATGTTACAAGGCAAAAAAATAAATAAACAAAAACTGAGCTACCATGTTGTACTTGTGGAATAATGTTAGAAATCAGCATGGAGACTGTTTGGAGATCTCTGAGCCATGCTGGGATTGGCTCGGTCTTACATGCAGCTAAATATATTCTGAAATGTGAGCAGATAAGAGTAGCGGTGATGTCGCTGACGGACACTCGGACGCCTCCGCCCTCTCTTTTAGGCTTTGTGACACTGTGAATTTCCAAACTGTTTTATTTCAAACTTCACCAGACTTGGTGACTTGACTACTCCAGCAAACCAAAATCATCCTCGTGAATTCTCCTGTTTATGGTTAGGCTGTTAAAAAGTTTTCCCAAATTCAATGAGGCAATGTTTTGCCTCTGTTTTGTTGGTTTGTTTGTTGGATTGTTAGCAGGATTACACAAGTATAAATGAACTTATTGCAAAACTTGGTGAGAAATTTTGACCTGGCCTGGAATAGAATCCATTAAATTTGGCAAAGACCTGGTGAAGGATGCAATGAATTTCTAAATAAAATGTTCATCATTCCAGATGGTCAGGGTCATAAGTAGTTGGACAGGGTAACTTTTTATATATATATTTGCCTCTGTACACCACCACAGTGGGGTTGAAATGAAACAATTAAGATGTGCTTGTAGGGTAGACCTTTAGCTTTATTTCAAGTGGTTTAACAAAATATTGCATTACCCATTTAGGAATTACAATCATTTCTATACATAGTGACTCCATTTTCACAGCCAACTAAATATAAGCTATGTAGAGAAATAAGTCCTGTATAGGTCATGAGCCCCATTGGTGATCCCTGGATTCTGCAGCACAAAGCAGATGAGAGCCTATGACTCCCCTTGGAGGGGACACTAGTTCATCACAGGTTACTTCCCCAGCTAAGGCTGGTACCCATTTACAGCTGGGTGGACTGAAACAATGTAGAAGAAGTGGTTGGTCCAAGGAAATAGAAAGGTAATGTGACGGGGAATCAAACCCAAGTCTACAAATTGGTAGCCCAACTCCTTATCCCACTGAGCTACCTGCTCGACCAGTAGAACTGGTAGTAGGGAGTAACTGGAGCAGGCAGTGCTGAAAAAGTGATTCACAGTGTAAGAAGGAGACTCGTGAGGGAAGCTATCAAAACACCCAGACAACTCTGAAGGAGCTGTAGGCTTCTATGGGTGTGATTGGAGAAACTGTGTAGAGTGCAACTTTTGTCTGTTGCACCACCAGTGAAGTGGAGCAGAGAAGGATTTTCATCCAAGAAAACAGATCAAATCTAGGCTCGAGTCTCCCATGTACCTTCTGGCAAACAAGTTGAATTTTCACATCTTCTTTTTAAGAAAAACCTCTCTGCCACTCCACTATGAAGTTGTATAACTGGTGAGCCATCCATCCATTTTCTGAACCCGCTTATTTAGTTCATGGTCACGGGGGGGTAGGAGCCTATCTCAGTAGTCATTGGGAGAGAGGCGGTGTACACCCTGGACAGGCCGCCAGGATATTGCAGGGCCGACACATATAGACACACAAGCACATTCACACCTACGGTCAATTTAGAGTCACCAATTCACCGAACCTGCATGTCTTTGGAAGCAAGAGTAAGCCGGAGGTCAGAAGTGAACCTGGGACCTTCTTGCTGGGAGGCAGCTAGGGGTGGAACAATACATCGCGTATCGTGATAATCGTATTGTGGGGCCTGTATTGAATCATATTGTTTTTTTTTTTTAAATGAGTATCGTGATACCACGAAAAGTCCACTACTGCACTGAGGTACTGCGTGCTGGATCATGCATCGAGCAACACGCCACGTGGCCAAAATGTTATAGCTGATGTTCCCTCACACCGCAAGTTATACTTCTCATCTTAAGCTGGGCTCCCATTGCTGATATCTGACACCTGATTGTGTATGTTTTTTGACACAAAAAATAAATAAATAATTTTTAAAAAAATCGGATACCCAATCGGTGCCTGAAAACAGGTGTAATCTGTGGTAAAAGTAGAGTTGCAGAACATTGTGAGCAAACGGGAAAGTTTTACAATGTTTAAAACATTTGTGACATCGGGACACATCGACATCCACAAAATGTGAATAATCGGATGTAATTTGTGCAGATAGGGGGAAATATGTGTCTTTTACTTTTTTTTACTTTTACAGAGGGCTTTGTTTTTTATTTCATTAATGCATTTTAAAATAAATCATTTCTGTTTGAATGTAGATTTGGCTGCTCAGTTATTTTGATGCCAGGCTACAGTTTAAGCTAAAATTCAAATAAAATGCAGATTGTTTTGTTTTGGAGCGAGCGGTGACCGATTCTGAGCACAGCTGTGTGCTGTAGCTGTGTGCTGTGGCTGTGCGCGAGGGAGTAGGGGAGGCATACAGCTCCGTGAGCGATGCGCACCGCTCCGCTCATTGCTCTGGCAAAAGCATAGACATCATACACGTGTATGATATCTATGTGGCAAAAGTAGGTGACGGTTTACATGTGGGTACAACGTGTAGTGATAGAAACCTACTGTTCTCTGAGCAGAAGCCTCCTTCTGATTCCCCTCTGCAACATAAATCCACAGCATAAATCCCATGAAAAGCATGTCGCGCTCTTCAAAAGAAGACAGTTTTGAGATGTTAACAGATACATTTTAGCTTTGGGGAAACATGTAGCAATAACTATGGGAGCTTTGTGGAAAAGCATGGTAATAAGCGTGGGAGTACCGCATAGACTGTATGGAGTAGCGCTGTGCGGTGCATGCACATGAGCAATTGTGTCATGGGACTCATCTTTACTCAGGAGTAGTTGGCAATAATAGTAGGAAACACAAATGTTGCCTGCTATTTTAATCAACTGGGCCCAATTTCCTCATTTTTGGAATCAGGATGGAAATTGGGGCCAAGAATCTGCAATGAGAGTCCGGCTTTAGTCTCCATGGGTGACCAACCGTTCATTTGACACAAATTCATCCCAGTGGTATCCAAGGATCCTCCGAAGAGACCTAGTACCAAAAATATATAGTCACTGCCTTAGGTCACCAGTTACCGTCCAAGTCTCACAACCATACAGTAAGACAAGAAGCACCCAGACCCTAAATACTCGGACCTTTGTTCTCCTGCAAAGACATCAGCATCGCCAACCACCACTGTCCAGCGACCTAATGCCAGAAACCATCTCAAAAACAAGGCACACTGTAATTCAAGGTTGCAACTTACACAAAAGTCCATATTTTGTACTTTATATTCACGAATGCTACTGCTACCAATCAAACTACTGTCCAAATTAGAAATACATCCCTAATTAAAAAGATTTTCACTCCACAAGCTGTTTTGGACAATAATCTGGTGAGGACTAGCCAGTTAGCATTTATGATTATCACCATCTGTGGTTGATTCAAATGAGAGTAGCAGCAGTAGTAGCAGTGACCTCACAAAGGACTGAAACTACAGCTTACAGTGATTGATCCCCTCTGCAGCTGAATGGCATTTTTATACACTGACCTCATCATTTGGTCAATTAGATACCATTATTATTGTAAACACCTATCAATCATTGCCATTATACTTTCCAGTTTTAATGTAGTTTGACTTGGTGAGTTTAAAGGCATTATTTTAAAAAATCATGCTGTTTAAACATTTTGTCATCTCTGCTCCAATTTTTAAAATGTTTCCTCTGATGAAAATTATTATATTATTAATACTGATGATAAATTGAAATTATACAAAGATATAAGTGATGTCATCAGCCCTCAATGCTGTCACCGTAAATTGAATGAATGCACTGGTTTCAAAGAGAAGTTCACTGTGCTACTAACACTTTATTGTTTAGCAGAGTCATTATTGCATCATAAAGAACAAAACATTCATTAGTGGAAGCTGCAACTAAAATGCCATAACTGTGTCGCATATTGAATGAAAGCAAAACTGAAAAAAAGGGTCTGATGTGGCATATCGATATTTCCGATTGTAGGAAAAGAAAGTAACAAAAAAAAAGCAACAGGAAAGAAAGTAACAGACAAAAAGTAACAAAAGAAAAGTAATAAGAATAAAGTAACAGGCAAAAAGTAACAAGAAAAGAAGCAACAGGAAAGAAAAGTAACAGGCAAAATGTAACAGGATAGAAAAGTAATAAGAAAAAAGTAACATGCAAAAACGAACGAAAAAAGTAACAGGAAAGAAAGTAACAGACAAAAAGTAACAGGATAGAAAAGGTGTTGGTCTTTTGGCTGCCCCTAGTTGTTCAGGGTTGCCACAGTGGATCCAGTAGAAGAACTTGTGCCATTGGGATTTGGCACAAGTTCTACACCGGATGTTCTTCCTTACCCAACTCCTGTTCTACATGGATAAACACAGACAGCCCCAGGTCTTCCTAAGCGTTCTCCCAGCCAAGTACTAATCAGGTCCTTCACTTCTGAGATCTGACGGGATCAGGTGCACACAAAACAGAATGGCTGCCTTAACAGGAAAGAAAAGTAACAAGAAAAAAGTAACTGGAAAGAAAAGTAACAATCAAAAGTAACAGTGTAAGGGAGGCCTACACCCTAAATGATTGTGCTATAAAACCTTATGCATTCATTCATCCATTCCTTTGATATTTGCCAATATTTACTTTCTTCCTAGCAAAACCTGTTACTTTTGGTCCATTACTTTTTCCTGTTACTTTCTATCTGCGCACCAATGTGTCTTGTTTAACCATAGGTAGAATGAATAAACGTTCCACAAACTTTCAGGCTTCATGGGAGAACATTACAGCGGTTCAAAAACCGTTGTTACAGTTCATCTGAACCATATGATCGGTAGTGTAAAACTCTACCTGCATTAAAACAAATCCAGCATGTTCCACAGTATCATTCATTAGAGTGTGTAACTCTGTCAGGACCTGAAATCCTGACAATATCAGTGTTTGCCTCTACCAAGGAGGTAATGTTTCCAACCTGCTGTGTTTCAAAGTTGGATTGTCGGAAGGATTATTTATTGAACCAGTTGTTTTGAAACTATAAATGTTGGACCTGCCCTGGAAAAGAAATAATTAAAATTTGGCTTAATCCCTGCTGTCGGATTTTTTTTTTTTGTCAAACATTTGGCATGCGTAATGTCAAGCTTTTCGACAGAATTTTATAATGAATATTCACTACAGCTGAAACAGATGATTAGTTTCTTTATAAATTATTTTTTGTAGCTTTCATTATTTGTTAATCATGTCAGTTATGTAACTTTGACCAATGTTTTGAAAAGTTTTGAAAAACATCGAAAATTACTACCTTGATGTAACAGCACAACTTATCGTCACAAAAATGTCCTGCAGCTATTACAAATGAGTTCCAAAGAAATTGGTGGATATTTCCAATTCTGCAAACCCTAACGTTTTTTTTTAACATGTTTGGAACGGCTCAATTTTGGGTGCTGAAACGGGAAAGCTTATTTAACAGTAATCAGGGCAAGTGGACCGTCAAACCAAAGCAAGCCTGGCATGTTTTGCTTTCAATGTTAGTTTTGAAATTTTCAATGAGCACACCTTTAAAGGCGCAATCACACCATAACGTTTACCCCAGCATTTGGTGAATGCGGGGAAAGGTCGAGAAAAGTGGCCAAACTTCAGCAAAAACCATGTTACCGGAGTTTGGTAGCGAACCTCAAACGCAGCACAGTGTTCCACAACATGGTGCTAGCGGAGATCATCGGAGGCAGCTTAGCCAGCGCTCCATTAGAACAAGCGGGACTGTTGCCAACGTGGCAACGTGCGGGAGAGGGGTTCGACACACCACTGTCCAGTGATTCTGAGCAGGCAGGGCGAAGCAGCACCCAGCGTAAACGATCGCACCAGCAACTTACGCTAGCGGAGGCTAGCAGAGGCTAGCGGATGCTAACGGAGGCTAACAGATACTAACGGAGGCTAGCGGAGGGAACTTGGTCGTAGCGGAGATTAACTTTCTCTCACGGTCTCCAACGTAGCCAGATTTACATCTGCAAACACCAAGAAATTTTAAACATGTTGAAAAGCTTTGGACGCGTTCGACGTTCATTGGCGGAGGACGGCGGAGCCCAGTGGAGGCTAGCAGATGCTAACTGAGGCTAGCGGACACCAATGTTTGCAAATATGTTCATCTACGTTGGCCCAAACATCTAGGCGAGATTGACCGTTTAAAGGGCTGTACCAGAAATTTCAATGTTTGAGCCCAAAATATCGTAGCAACATGTTATACTGTACTACTGGCAACCATATTATAAAACATCACATTCAAAACAAAGAAATTAAGAGCAAGTTTACATGCCTGTCCAGAGTGCCACTGGCTTCACTTCATTCTGCTGCGACATTAGAATTAGAATCAACTTTAAAGGAGAACTCATGGATTTTACAACCTAGGCTCTATTTTTAGATATTTTGGGGGTCACCTTTTCACTCGGGCCAATAGCAAAATTAATCATTGCAATATTGATGTAGAATGCAAACACTGTCATGGACTCACCGGCTATATAATGTTGCTAGATGGGGCAAGTAAAAAAACAGAGTAAAGTGCTTCTTGTAGCCATTGAACAGGCCAAAAATGCCATTGGAAGTGTCTGGTAGCATGGAGAGGATCCATACGGAGGCAAACATGCGATGGTTACCTCACTAAATGCAAATAAACTTTTTAAGACGACCACTTATAAAGTTAGCTGCTTACCTTAGCCTCCTAGCTGTCGGCCGGCACCGCTGTCTATTGAGGCATTACAAGGCAATTGACAATGAGGGGCTGTGTGTTATAGAACGACTTGTTCGACCAGAAAATAACCTCCATTTAATGGCTTTGACCTCTTATAAAAACCAGTGTTTCCATGAAGGTTCAGAGGCAGAACATAACTTCCTTGGCACGGGTAAATAAATATACTTAAGGTTATAAGAATGTAGCGAAAGTGGACCTCACACTTTCAGATGCAGGCAATGTGCGAAGTTGTTACCTGCTGTATTTGTAGCGACGTGGTTTAGTCCGTGCAGACTGTCACAGCTTCTGGGCAGCTCATTCTAATGTTGCTACCCCACAGTGTGTACACACAAACATTTTGCGTCTCTCCTGAGGAAGTAAAGATATGTTACATGTCACATTATCCAACATACAGGCCAAAACAGAGAAGCAACAGCATGAGAACATCACTGTACTGGCCTGAACATGACAAGTTTTTTTTTTCTTGGAAATACATCTGAAAAATATGGGGTCATCTTACAATCGTGGACGAAACTTTTACATGTCATATACATCTACAACAGTAAATGGCACCAACCAGTGTGCCCCTCTGGTTGTCTTTGACTTTTGTGCCGCTTACACTGCCCGCAGTGCTTTTTATTTACAAGCAACCACAACAGGCCACAACAGGCGAACGTCATGCTATTCAGTAATATTTACACTTATGGTGCCGAACGGTGCTTCTATGCATTCTAACACCATAGTCACTTATCTACACAACTTTAATGAGATCACAACAAGATCTAGCATATAATATTCAGAAATAACACAATAAATCACAATTTTTTACAGTGCCCCCAGGATTACTTGCACTCCTGTACCCACATCACAGTGAAGTCCTCCCCTGACCACGACAACATGGCTATTTTGACATGCGCACAAAGCAGCGGCTGTTGTCCCCCACCATTTTATTTCATGGTATTTTTGCTGCTCAAACTGCATCAGGAGAGATTTTATCTTAATAAAGAGAGCAGCAGAGTCACACCACGTCGTGCGCCTTTCTTCCCCTCATACGAAACTCCGTAACAGGGACTGGTGGTTCATGCACACTATGGGACAACTCCTCATTGTGTGTGTTTCTAGCCATCAAAACAGTTAAAGGTTTTTTTTTTTTCCTTTTTTTAAACTTTTAAAATCTCCATGATCACTTTACACACCTCTTCACCGGAAAATCTCTGAGTACCTTTTGGGCATTTACCTGTCTTAAAAGTCCTCGCCGTACATCGCCAATCGTACATCATTATGGAACTGGTGAGCATGCGCAGAAAGTTCCACCTCTGGAGAATTAAGTAACTGAGATGACATGAAATGATGATCTGAGATGCCAAGGTAGGCCAGTTTGCACTGTTAATTGCACTACTGCTTCTATGCAATCTAGCCTGTTTTTTTCTCTCTCAATGTGTTTTTATTAACGTTATTTTCAAATAAAAGCTTTAAAAAAAATAAGATTTGGTCTTCAGAAAGCATTTTTCCAAAATTATATCTTGAAAACGGGGGTTGTCTTATAATCAGGGCCATTTTATATTCAGGCCAATACTGTATATATTTTCAGTTGATGAGCAAAACCTGTTTGAGATTACTAAACTCAGTGGCTGATATGGGCAAATGCACACAAATTTAACACAGCATAATTCTATGAGGCAAAGTAATTGGACAGAAAAAAGGGACAACCAATATCGCAAGGGAGAATTTTCATGCTGACTGTAGGCCTACATGGCTGACAAATCTATAAAGATGACAGAAATCAACAACTCTTTCATCTGCATTGGGCGGACTCACAGCCAAGCAAATTCTCTTTACAGCAGACCTCAGCGTTAAGTGAACACAGAGCCCACCGGTCAACACGCTCTCCGGATTTCACGTCTGACTATTAGTAATTCATGCTGCATCTATCAACTTGTATTATCAAATCAGGAACAGATGATCAATTCTAAAGCTCGGGTAAAGAGGAACTTAATTCCATTTTGTAAAGCTTTTGCAGCACGCGTTACAAGGCTCACATTACCATCAAAACCAACACATCTCTTCGCGTTTGTCTTTGTAATGTCAACACCGCACATATCACAGCAAGATGCCCTACCCTTGACGTAGTTCTCAGTTCTTCTAAATGTGCTAGAAATATCCAGACATGTTGGAAATTTTTCAACCATCCTGCATAATTGTCTCTTTGGGACTGTGTAACTCTGCAGCTGAACAAACAGTCCACACCGAACAAAAAGCAGTTACCTAAACGACGAAGAGTGGCGTCTATGTAGGTTTGGAAGAGGCTCACTCGTACCACTCCAATAGACGGAAAGTGAAGGGGCGTTACTTCGGAGGCTGTGGCCTGGGAGTGCACGAGGACAGTATGAGCACAGCGATCCAGAATGCCACAGATCAGGTTACAGCGCCGGTAAATATAGCAGACACCTCTGACCTCTGCAGGTCACTCAACACTCACTGGCATTCCGATTCGCTCTTAAAGGACTCGCATTAAGGCCTTTTATAAGCCAAGCTTGGCGAGCAGCGGGTCCGCTGGCAGCTTTCAAAGAAATTAATATCTGAGCTGAGAGACACGCTTCATTGGAACATGATGTGTTGGTTCATCACAAGGAATCTCTGAGCAATTCCTTAAATAGCCACAGTTGGGCAAACGGTGCCGATAATCTATCCTCTCTAGATTGCCAGTGAAGCAATATGTAGATTTGTTTGATGCCGTTTGATGTTCCTGGATCCCAAATAAGAGCTTTAACCATTTTTTTGGGTGTTGGTGTATGACATGTTGCTCACTATATGGAAGTGCTTGTTATCCTGAAATATTAACAGTGATATTAAGGGCTACAATTAGTAGTTATGTCTATTATCACTATGATCTGGCAGTTACTTTTTCAGCTACAGAGCACTCAGAGATCATACCTCCACCAAGGAACACCAGTCCCTTTTAGGTCTTCCATTGATTTGTAGTTTGGAGAAAGTGAGCCTCCACTGATGGCATATTTAATAACAGTGATCTTTAATATTTAAAAGTACCCTTCATCTGCAGCTGCCTGAAAATGTAATTAACTACTCCTTAACCCAAGGCCTTCCTCTCCACATTTTTTTTTTTTTTTTTAAATTCGGTTCATGCCTTTTTCAAAAATCTGCTGGATGGCAAACCAACCAACAAATAAGTACTTATTGCATAACTGTTGCGTTAGACTATTAAATTGTGTGAGTGTGTCTATTTTTGTGGTCACTGAATGTGTTGAATATAGTTAATAGGGGTGGAATGACACACTAGCTCCACAATACAATGCATATCACAATGAAATACATCCTGGTTCATAATAATTATGCAGAAATTTAATCAGTGGTGAAGGTTAAACATTAAAGAAACAAGAGCACTCAGAGAGCGCAGGCCTCCACCAAGGTTTTAACATTTGTCACCTGTGAAATCAATTAGTGAACATGAAGAATAACTTTGATCGGCATATATGATTTATACGACTGTGAAAACAAACCACTAGACACTAAAATCATTTTGCTATAATAAATGAGCTTTTCCTCCTTTAATTTCTAATTTATTAATTATTTATATTCTCCAGTATAGTGATACATAAACCAAAAATGCTGACATCAGCAAGGATTACACAGCTATTAGAAATATACTACAAGTGCTGACATCAAGTCAAAAAAACTAATTTCATTCAAATCCAATGAGTTTTGAAAGGGATGTGATTTTTTTTTTTAAAGCTTTGCCCATTATAAGAGATAGGGATTTTTTTATTTTTTTATAATTTTTTGTGACGTCAGTGTGTAGATTCTTACCAAAATTTAATGGGAACATCTTTGGGTGATCACCTACCCTTCATAAAAAAAAAAATTCATGTTGATCTCTCAAAAACTAGACAGGAAACTGTTCACAGGCAATAAAACAAACCAACCAACAAACCCATACCGATGAAAACATAACCTCCTTAGCGGAGGTAACAAATTATTCTGAAGAATAACTTGTAATTCTGCAGATTAACCATTTCATATTTTATTAATCATTTACATTTCTACAAGAGGTCATTATGTCTTTCATGGAGTAGTTGACTTTTAATGGTGTCACAATACTCATTTAAACAAACAATATGATTTGATACAAGTTCCACGATGTATAATTCCACCCCAAATAGTTAAATTTAAGTACTTTGACTTTGGAACGTTTTAAGATCATTTGTACACTCTTCACTTTTAAACATTTCACAACAGAATAATAATAAAGGCCCCTATAAATTTTAATGCGGTGAAAACACAGTTTCAAACAAAAATCTTTGACATGAGACAACAAAATTCTTATAATTATGATAAAGACTGCTAAGTATTAAAGAATAAACCAAATTAATACCTCATGTGACTACCATTTCCCTTTAAAATAGAATTTGTTTGGGTGAATAATTGAATGGTTTTACAGGAACATCACGTTAACCAATTTATTATTTATTGATTGCTGTTTTTGTGGAATCATGCATTAGGCTGTAAACCTACAAAGGATTCAGGTTTTTATTCATCTGAAAATATCAATTACTTTCTTTAATATATTAATTTAATTAATAAAATAGACAAAATACTCAAACTTTTTTAATTCAAATTTGCAAATTTCTAATTTTGTCTTTTGCTTACATAGTAATGGAGAAAAGACAAATGGAAAAAGACAGACGTAGTCCTCTGCTGGATGGTGTCTGTCAGCTGGATAGCATTACATGACACGGTGAGGAGATGAGACGGCACTGACACAGCAGCCGATTCAGCACGGTGTGGGTGTTTCTGTTTGCTTATGTAGACTTATTGGAATCAATGACCATTTCTTTTGCATGTTGTCTAACAAAAAAAAAAAAAAGGGGGGGGGGGGGGCCCCC
>OMMV01037362.1:3412-13612 GCA_900302635.1 Chatrabus melanurus | reverse complement strand
AGATACAGATTTTGCTCCACCCTCGACAGTGATTGGCTGTAGAATGACGCAGGCTGTGTGATTTTGAGCTGCTCCAGATGAAAGATTAGTATCGCCAAAGAAAAGTGTTGTTAGCTTTGGTCATCGCTCTGAAAAGGTGCTCTCACGTTGCCCTGTGTGTGAGACAGGTTCAAAGACGGTGGGTTTCTCTCTCTCTCTGGCTATCTCTCTCTCTGGCTATCTCTCTCTCTCTCTCTCTCTCTCTCTATCTCTCTTGCAGGTGCAGGAAAAACAGCTCCAGCCCAATTAAAAAAAAAAAAAAACACCCATGCAGTTTGTTTCTGAACAGCCGATTAAAGCAGTCACTCTCACCAGCAACATACAGTCTGTCTAATCTGTTCTCATAAATGAGCTTTGTTGTCTCTATGGTGAGTTTCATTCCGAGTGTGTCGTAACTGTTTTACATGTACAGTCTGCGCACATCAAAGTTAGAGTCTTATCTAAGTCCAACGATACACGGGGACAATATATTAATGATAAAATGGTTATCACATGGCTGTTTTGTATCGGCCCGTGATTGTATCTGCCCTCAGCGTCCACATCATATCATGATGTGGACAGCCACGGGCTGATAGAAAGAAAGATACAAAACAGCCATGTGGTTTTATATATATATATATATATATTCATTTTCTATACCCGCTTATTCCATTTTAAGGATCACGGGGGGGTGCTATCCCAGTGGTCATTGGGCGAGAGGCAGGGTACACCCTGGACAGGCCGCCAGTCCATCGCAGGGCCATATATAGACAGACAAACACATTCACACCCTCACTCACACCTATGTTCAATTTAGAGTCACCAATTCACCGAACCTGCATGTCTTTGGAAGTGGGAGGAAGCCGGAGCACCCAGAGGAAACTGGGGACGGATCATTATTCTGAAGGTCCAGTGGTCCGAAGGTCCATTGGTCTGAAAATTAGGGTTAGGGTTAATTAGTTAGTTAGTTACTTTTACGGGTTAGGGTTAATAATTATAATGAATTTTTGGGTTTTGGGGGCTTGCACACCAATTTTGTAAATAAAATCCTTACTTGTTGGGTATTTTATAAATATAATGCATATTTCTACCTGTAAGACGGGTCCTTTAAAAGAAACTCTATTTTACTATGTTTGAACTGCATATAACCATTTTTAGACCAGTGGACCTTAAACCAATGGAATATTGACTAGTCACCAAGGGAACTCACACAAACACAGGGAGAACAGTCAGAAGTGAACCAGGCCAGAAGCGAACCTGGGACCTGCGAGGCAACAGTGCTAACCACTAAGCCACCATGCTGCTCAAATGTAGTGTTATATCTACTTTAATCATTTCAAACATCTTTTGGACTTGTCTCATTGCATCTTAAATGCTCAGCAAATATCTTAATATTTTGATCAAATAAAGTATGCTTGTTCATATACAGGTACATGTGTATGTATGTTGCGTGATATTAAGACCTTAATAACAAAAGTCAACACTGAGGGTAACACATGGATATAAGTTTTTATCTCTTCTGTTTTTAAAATGTTAAACAACTTCATACTGAAGATCTTTCACCCCAATAAATAAAATGCCACAGTCATAATCTTTGCAAAGCACGCTGATAGCAGAGGTGAACAATTATGATTATGATGATGTAAAAAGATAAACCAGACACAGTGATAAATATTTCAGGCCGCTCTGTAGCTGCCATTGGCTTTTTAATCTCTGTGATAATTACAACAGCTGTGATAATAGCAACTCATAAACATTCAATACACGGAGGCAACTCTTCTCTAAGTCTACCATCATCTCCAAAGTTCCATGAAGTTTTCTACTAATGCAATATTCCTTTAAATATGATATGGAAGCCTCCCAGTAGTCAACTATGAACTGAGGGTGAAAATGACCTCCTGTTAACAGGGAGGTCTCTGAACCCGTGCACAGGCTGCAAATGACCCCGGGAGGTTGAGCAATAGCTGTGAAGATGAAATGCGCTGAGTGAAAGGTTGTAATACATTCAGTTTGGGAGTGAGCGCGCTGTTAGTGACAGGCCCCTCAAAATCTCAACGCCAGCTTGTCATATCAGTCAGTCTGAGGGTAAAGGACCACAGGGTTATTATGAGCCAAATCTGTGGCTCATTTATTAGTGCAAATATTACTTGCACACCTTTAGGGTGCTTTCACACATACCTTGCTGGGTCTGGACCGTCTAACTTTTCAGTTTGGTTCGAACCAAAGTAGCAGGTGCGAAAGCTGCCTCGGACCACGGTCCGGACCAAAGGAACAAAATTTGGTCCGATCAAAAGAGATGGTCTTGGTCCGGATCAAACTGAACCATGGTCCGGTGCGTATGCAGTGTGAAAACTCTTTTTGGATAGTTCTGACTTTCAGACCAATTACAGGAAGGAATTAGAGGAACAGACAGTAATGTGATTAATTTACCTCATTAAAATTGGGTGACTCTCAGCTCTGCTGTCCGGCTTTTCTCCTCGTTAAAGACTAAAGAACATTCGTTTTGCCCTGGTTACTGCGGCAGGCGGTAAAAGTTGAAAATGTTCCACTTTTGACAGCAAGTGCTGTTGTGTGCTGCTGGTAAAAAAAAATACTTTAATGGAATCCATTCATTCATTTTTCCTCTGTTCAAATAGAACTTTTTTGTGTGTTCAAATGGAACGATACACCAAATTGACAACAAGCCGACGTCAGACGTACACACGTGCACCAGCCAATCAAGGTCACGTATGAGGAGAGGCAGCCTACATAGGTGATGTCAACAGGATGTAAGTGTGTCATAAGAAGTTCTTTAGTCTGATCGCAGCATTGCAATATGAAACCAAACTAACGTATACAAACATGAACCTTGGTTCAGACCTTGTTCCCGACTTTCATGTGTGAAAATGCCCTTAGTCACATTCCTACCTCTGCTGACTGACAGAGGAGGGGTGGAGGTCACGATTGACTCTATCTGTGTGTGTATCAGTAAAAAAAGATACATTGAAGTGTAGGTGACAAATTTGAACCTCGTTTTGTACTGAGATGTTGCTTGGGTCAGGGAAGAGCTGACTAAATGTTGATGAATGAGTTAGATGCAGATTTTTCCTTTCAGTTTATTGGCATATGACATCACAAAGTCAGACATCCGAGTGGAGATATGCAATCTCTGATTGCTTTTGTGGTGTTTTATTTATTTATTTTTACCTCCACCAAGGAGGTAATGTTTTCAGCACCATTTGTTTGTCTCTCGTGCTGGTAACAGCAAAGTCTTGGACAGCAAAAATGTAGATGAGTGGGTGAGTGAGTTAGTCCATCCCAGCCAGGTTGTGCAGACAATAACTCAAACACAATAAATGCTATCATCTTGTAGCTCACCAAATTACAAAGAGCACATAATGAGGATGAACTGATTAGTTTGTGGTGATCTTTGATGCACCAGATCAATTGAAAAAAGCAATTCTGTTTTGCCTATGTAATATCCCACAGACGTGTCTGCCACCTGCTGAATGGTTAGTGGATCCTGGATGGACTATGAAAGATTACAAACAACCGTGATTCAACTTACATGCAGTTTGTCTGCCACCTGCTGAAACACTGGGAAAGCAGTGTGCTTGTTGGTGCGCTTTGCCCGGCACATCAGCATCAGCTAACACATTAAGCGACCAACAACTAAAATAAACTTTCTGCACACAACTTCGGCAAATATGGGTTGAAATATACAACAGAACAGGAAAATAATACCAGAATTAAAGAATGGGTAGAACATGTGGCTGCGAATGACACCATAACTTTTTGTCTGGACTACAAATTAGTGAAGGCTAACTCGAAACAGTGCTCTGGAATGTCTCACATTAAGTGTCACGTTATTTGTATTTCAAAAAGACACCAATAGATTAAAGTAAAATTTGGTGGAGAAGTGGGTCTTGGCCCAAGGAAGAGATTATTAAATTTTAGCATAGAGGCAGATCCATAATAATTTTTAGTTAACCCTATATGACATAAGGGTGTTTTGGTGCAATTTCCCCAATGTATATTATTGGTTGAGCTAAGAGGATTAAAAAATGCAACAGTTTTGACTGTTTTGAATTCTTGCTCTCCAAAATGCACAAAAGGTCAATGTCCAGTGAATTCTATGACATATGTTGCCACCGAGCGTGATGACTACATCTCTTTTAGAGATGGTACAAACTATTCCTTCTTTAAACCATATTTGCTCAACCAATAATTTGCATTACTTTTTATCAAAATTGGAACAACTTTAATTTTTGACCCCTGTTCAAACTGAAATTGGCCTTTGTCACCATTTTTGCTGTTTATAGCCCATAACTCTATAACGTTATGCCATAGATACTAAAAACTATACCTTTTGGGAACCCTTATGATCAGACAAATAATATGATATACTTTTCAACATAAATGGTGCATTTTTATTTTTTGACCCCAGTGTAATCCTTCATTGACCCCTACCAGGCTACAGCTTCCACTCTGAGAAGGTTAATTTACATTTTTGTGTAGACTATGTTATACATAGTACATGGGTGGTACCAAAATCCTGCTCGGCCCTAACTCTGATGAAAAGAATGCTTTTGTACATTTCTGCCTTTGTGCGTACACACAGTTTTAGTCATGATTCGACAGGGATTGTAAATGAGGCCTTTGGACTCTATATCAGTGATTCAATTTATATGGTAAACAATTGTTAAAATGCTAAAGCAAGCACCCAGCTAAACAGTAATATGAAGCAAAGTTAGTCGCTGCATGGATCTCTGATTAAGTCTCTTCAGAATCATCACCACCAGATTCAGTGAGGTTGTTGGGTGGATTCAAAATGAGCTCCAAAATTTTGGCAGATTCTTTTTGGGAGGCATTTCTTTGTATAAATATCAAACAAACATGTTCTACATTTGCTTTGCTGCTCTTCTCTCTGGTGATGCATCTAGTGAAAATGAGAGCCTTTATTTTATGCACACTTTGCACACACACACCTATTGATATTAACATGGCTAAACAAAAACTGACAGGGCCATGACACATCAATCAAATGCACTGCACTGCACCTGTGTTCCCTTTCTCTTTTCCTTCCGGCTGTCCCCATTAGGGGTCAAAACAGCAGATCTGCAACTTCTTCTGTCACACCAACCACCTGCTTGTCCTCCCTCACCACATCCACAAACCTCCTCTTTGGCCTCCTTGCCTGGTGGTTCCATCCTCAGCATCCTTCCCTCCTTGGTACATGTCCAAACCATCTCAATCTCATTTCTCTGACTTTGTCTCCAAACTGTCCTACCTACACTGTCCCTCTGATGTGTTCGTTCCTAATCTTGTCCATCCTCGTCACTCCCAAGGAAAATCGTAGCATCTTCAGCTCTGCCTCCTGTCTTTTTGTTAGCGCCACCGGTTCTAAGCCGTACAACATAAATGGTCTCAATACCATCTTGTAAACTTTCCCTTTCACTCTTGCAGATACCCTTCTATCACAAATCACTCCTGCCACTTTTCTCCACCCACTCCACCCTGCCTGCACTCTCTTCTTCACCTCTCTACCACGCTCTCCATTACTTTGAACAGTTGACCCCAAGTATTTAAACTCATCTACCTTCACCACCTCAACTCCTTGCAACCGCACTATTCCAACATACTCCCTCTGATTCACACACATGTACTCAGTCTTGCTCCTACTGACTTTCATTCCCCTTCTCTCCAGAGCATATCGCCACCTCTCCAGACTTGTCTCAACCTGCTCCCTACTCTCACTACAGATCACAAGGTCATCTGCAAACGCTGCACCTGTATAGTTGGTACATTATTCGCATCCTCATTAGGTGTTCTTTTTTGTGACCCTATGCTAATTTGCACTGCTGTTTGTAGATTACATTGGTCATTATTAAAATGAACTGGCTGTATTTGTGTTCCTAATTTGGCACATTGTTAGTAGATCACCCGCAGAACTGGCCACTCCCATTGGCAACGTTTTGGAATTGAATTCTGGCCCTTTATGTCAAAGTAATAGGTGCCAACAGGGTAAGGCTGGAAGTTGTTAGCTATTTATACCCCAGGGATCACATTACATTGTGTTTGTTGCTCTCTGCAGCACCTTTAGACCAGCCACCATTATTCCTGTAAAGGTCCACAGCAGTGGCTCAGCCTGGAAATGTTTCACAGGAATGAGTGCATTCCAGAAATGGTGGGGGTGGTGTGCATGGCAGGGGTAGAAAGCCAATATTACAGAGGGATTGTCTGTAAAGCCACAACCTTCCCCTGTCCTCTGTCTCCGTCAGAAAGTTCTCCCTGAGGGGGATCAGCAGGTAGTGTCAAAGGGAAGTGTTTATAATATTTGCCAAACTTCTGGAGGATGGGTTTTGCTCTCAACGTGCACTGCAGAGCAAAAAGATTCAAGTAATTTAATCTTTAACTCTTTGTTAAAATAAGTGAACCTTCCCTTTGGACGAGAAAATAGAAATTCCACATATTTTGAAAATATCTTGTTACATTGACACATTTGTGTTAGAATAACAATTTATGAATCACATATGAACTATGCTCAAAAACAAGGGAATATTACTTATCTCACTGCTTCACTAATTTCAAGAAAAACATTTGAGTTCATTTGTAAATGCTTGCTTTTTTTTGCAGAATGGTCTTACATGCTGTCACTGTGGCCGCAAAGATTTAATGATTCTGGCTCTCAGCCAGGACACAGAGGGCTTTTGGCACCATCCGAGCCACATGAATCAAGAGAGCTAGAACATTACCAGTCACAGCGCTGAAGTCCTGCAGCCAGGCTTAATATTGTCAAAGAAATGGCAGCCACAGAAGTTATTGACTGATATTTAGTACGTTTAGGTACATTATCAGTGCATCCATCACTGACTGAACTGTGGGATATCATGTCGCATTCAGATTTGCAGTGATTTTTGTTGTACCATTGTCACTGTTGGACTTTTTTTTATTATTGTGATTATGGCATTACATCTCTAAACATAAGTGAGGAAGAGCAGCAAAAAGTTAGGATGCCATGGTGATAGACGAAGACATGGCAGATGGTCTAAATACAGGCCGTAATGCAAACATGTAAGCTGCACCTTAGCCCAGTTTCTGGAGGTCTTCTCAGAATGCAAGTTCTTTTTTATGATTCTGATTACTGCATAATAGGCGAACGTTTCATCCCTACATTTTTCAGTCAGTGAGTACAACTGCTCAACAAGATCCAAGATTATTTTTAATTGCCGTGTTTCATGTTTTTGTGTCACTGGTTGGCTGGTTGGTAGACATTACATAATAATAGGAGATCACTAGGTACCTTGATAACTGCAGTCCATTTACCATTTCACCATTTACGAGTAGATGTGCAACTATGTAGATACAATAGAAACTACAGATAGATTGCTACAATACATTAGATACTGTAGATAGCTAGATCATCTCTTATGAGGCTGAGACTTTGTCATTATTGGGGATGCTTGCTTGCTTCAGTGTCCTGAAGAACTGGGGTTGGGCATCTAGAACTCATGGCAGTGTCACCCAATGCAGGCAGGTCAACAGGTAGGAGCCAGACGAAAAGTAGCCTCCTCGTCCTTTACACTGGGGTTGGGCAATGGGCTCATAACCGATTTCCGTAAAAAAAAAATCAAAAACAGAAATGCTTTGAGAGAAAATATGACCTTATCTGCTAGAGGACATGAAGATGATCGGTAGGTACATAACTAGATAGTTAGATGGCCCTATAGCTGCAGCAGACGGGTAACTATGTAGCTACAATAGAAACAACAGATAGATTGGTTAGCTAGCTACATAGCTACAGTAGATGGATACTGTAGGCAGCTAGATCATCCCCTATGATGCTAAGACTTTGTTGTAATTGGGGACCCTTGCTTACTTTAGTTACCTGACGAGCTATGTTGTTGGGAGTCCAGAACTCGTGGTAGTGTCACCCAAGGCAGGCAGGTTGACAAGCAGAAGCCAGATGAAGAGTAGTCACCTGGTCTTTCAGGTTGTAGGTTGGGCAATAAGCTAATAAGCTATTCACGTTTCTGAAAAACAACAGCAACCAAACAGAACAGAAATACTTTGAAAGAATATATGACCTTATTTGCCAGAGGGCACGAAGAGGACAGGTAGGTCAATGTCAAGATAGATAATATGCCCTATAGCTGTACTAGATAGGTAACTAGGCAGCTACAACAGATGGCCCTGCTGTAAAAACCAGCAGAGACTAGCATGGAAATCATCATCCCCTCAGCATCTATGATTGTTGATCAGCATCAAATCAACAGCATCACATACTGTTCATCACCATCCAACCACCACCGAATCCCAATGGCGATCACCAGCATCCAATCACTAGCATCCCATGCTGGTCACCAGCATGCCACCAGCATAGGATGCTGGTAAGCAGCAAACCACCATCAAAACACATGTGCTGGTCACCAGCTATGCTGGTCTATGCTGGTTTGTCCAGCAGATAGATATGACACAGAATAAGACGTTTATGAACCGCAAAGAGCTTAGCTGTAATGAGTTTCATATATAAAGTGCAGGAAGTTGTCTATCGGTATGCCATTGGGTCATGTGACTTTAAACGAAGACATTTAATATTTGTTTGTTTTTAAGTCTTCATTAAATAACTACCTGCTGAAGGTATTTTGCATGTTGAAAGGTTAAAAATATGATTTACTGACAAATTGTTTGCTGTCTGTTGTGTTGCAGTGATATTTAATATTTAAAACTGTGAACGTGTGGGCAGCTCTATAAAGTCCTGTGCAAAGACAATCAGGCAGGCATGTGTTTTGGTGTCATCGCAGTGTGTTCTCATAGGCATTACTAATCATGGTTTGTTCAGAGTTTCTTGATTAAATCTCTCAGAGGTTGTTTGTTGTGGGAGAAGAAAATTTGACCAGTAGTTAACAGCGTGTCACACAAAGAGCATCGCCGGACTTTTTTCACCCTCTGGCATCTCAACTGAGACACAATTGATTTTCCAAGAGGAGAGGAAAAGCAATTAAGAGTTTGTTGCTCTTCTACATATTCTGAAATTGCCACATAGTTTTTATTGAGTCTTTTGAGCTTTCAAACATACTCTGAAAAAAAGGTTAAATTTGTTACATTTCTTAACTAGGTCATAGAATTTGAATGGTCAGGGAATTTGTTGTGATAATGCTGTGCATTCCATTCAAACGAAGAAGGATCAGCCATGACAAATAGAAAGCTGCATTCTGTGGTGTGTTTTGTATTTTGCATCCATATTTCTGGACACTTATGAATGAGGGATTTTTTTTTTAATTGAATGGAGCAAAGTTTAAGGCCTGATTCTACAAAAAGCTGTCACAATGTTCAAACCTGTCTTACCACAGGAAATAGCCAAGTTATAAACCCATACAAACAGCACAGTCAGAAGCATCAAGAGCCCTATCTTGATGATCTATAGCGCTCTGTCTAAAGCGCATAGCGTGCATTTGGGGCATTGTCCAACTCTATTTTGCCAGTTACAGGGTAACCTTGGCGCAAAGTAAGTCGCAGGGCATAAAGACGTTGTATTTAGTCACTTAATCATGGGTTTTGGGCATACCATGAAACAAACCAATAACATTGTCATATGTCATACCCTGTAAAGCCGGTATCTCACTGGGCTTGCGACCGATTGGTGACTGAGACGAATGGCCACTCGTCTAATTCGGCTCTTGGTCTCAATGTAGTCTGAAATTGTTCTCTAAGCAGTCGGAATCAGTATCCCCGTTCGATAATTAGTTGCTCACCTCGATTTCATTCGTCTGCAGATTTTGAACATGTTCAAAACCCTGGTGGCGAATGAACAACTGCTTATTTTCGCTAACTTGTCTAAGTATTCTCTAACTAGTCTTTTTACTTGCCAAGGATTCTTCAATAGACCGCTACCAACTCCCCCCCCCGTCTGTTTCAGTCGCCCGGTTCACTTCATTTGCTGCAAGGTCAGATCATGGTCGAAATGCGGTCGCCGGTAGTTAGCAACTAATTATCGAGTTGAGGACGACAGACATATGGCTGCTTAGTGAATATTCATCAAATATTCTTCAGCAAGATGCCCAGCGGTCGTCTAATTCATTAAACGGTCGTCAAAAAGTGGCAAATATGTCACCCCAATGTGTCAAAAACTTGGCCAAATTCATCTAGCAGTCGTCACAGTCGCCAAACAGTCGTCTCTCAATGAGATACCAGCTTAAGAGC
>OMMV01037341.1:0-11875 GCA_900302635.1 Chatrabus melanurus | reverse complement strand
AAAGCATGAATCAGCGTCTCTGTGTCCTCTGTGGACAGGACAGGCTGATTTTTTTTCCCAATATCATGCAGGTGAAGAAAGGCAGATTATTTCTCTAATATGCAGATCAAAGGACAGAGTGGGGTCGACGGGCACACCAAGATTTCTTCTTCTTTTTTTTGAAATTATGAATTAGCAGAGTATCAAACACAATGTTTGTCTTCTCTAAGTTCAAAAATAGGAAATTTAATGACGTCCAGTCTTTCGCCGTAGCCAAACACGTTTCCAACTCCATGATATGAGTTGTTGTGAGAGAATCCAAGGTGAAAAATTGGGAAAACTTCCAGACAGGATAACACAACACAGCTAGCAGCAAGTGACATAATCAGCATCGAGGCTGCTGTTCCTTAGGCGGTGCTGTTCTCTTTCACTCTCTCATTGTTGGACTGTTGTCCTCCACTTTATCATTTTGACCAGGTTCTGGTTCTTGGCTGAAGTTGTTTGACAAAGAAAGGATTCATTTTTAAACATGCCGGGATACCAAAGCAAACTCATGAACAAGCTTAATAAAAGGAATGCATCTTGTACTGTGCAAACTTGATCAGGTAATTCCAGTATAGTGCAAAGACAACAAGAAGGCACACTCGTGCACCAAACATCCCCCACCAGTAGTTTATACCATGGCATTTAATTGGCTTGGTGACTTTGGGAGATAAATAAGGAGATATTCACTGAAGCGTGGTTTTTTGTGTTGTGACACTGTATTTGTCAATAAAAACAACCAGCTGTGTTGCTGAAGTAACCACACTACCACATTGGGATTTGGGTGAATAGAATATTGGCAGTTCTGCTTTCAAAATTTAAAGCTGGAAGGCTTGTAATTTATGTAGACCACTCAGTGATGTGTTTTTGTGGCTTACTGGCAAGGTGTAGAGAAGGTAGTTCAATGGGCTAAGTTGATGGGATATCAAAATGTAGATCTGGGTTTGAGTACTGGTCACACTGCCTATCTGTGTCCTTGGAAAAAACACTTCATCTGCATTTTCTCAGTCCACCCAGCCGTAAATGGATACAGGCCTTAGCTGGGGAAGTAACCTGCAGTGGACCAACGGAGACTCTCATCCACTTCATGCTACAGAATCCAGGGATAAGCACCAACATCAATGGGCCTCAGGGCCTATATATGACTTAATATTGGTTTGGGTATAGGCATATGAAAAGGAGCCAGGTGATACTGATAAATAAATGTAATTAATTACAATAATCAATTACTCTATTCAGTAAAGTGAGGGGTTCTTAGAAGATCTTGGTGAAACCTAATCACACTCAAATTCGAAGTCTTTTGAGATACACTGTTTTGAGACATCCATTTCAAATTTGGTGAAAATCAGATACATTTTTTTAAGTTGTCATATGCACAAGAAAGTGTGACTGATGCACCTTGAGGGACAGACGGATGGACACACATGGGTCTCTGGGCCTCTATAGGGTTTACTCTCTCTGTTTATGGAAAGTGGGGCCACTATAGGATGAGATCTGTCAGAGAATGTGAGGAATGGAGGCTGAAATCAGAATTTTGAAGAGCAAATGTCAATTTTCTCATGGTGTTCTGGTGGTGCTATTGAAATTACTGATGGCGCTCAAGCCCCACCCTTGCGCCACCCATGCTTTCTCGTTGTTTTTTTTGCTTTGTTTTTTTGTTTTTTTTAGTGAATCACATTTTAGCTCAAGAAATTGTGAACTTCAGTCACACAAGCAGTGTTTTATATCATCCTGGACTGTCTCATTGAGGATTTGACCGTTGTCTGGTTCATCGTAAATATACGCTCCAGCCTTCACCGTAGCTGTCAGTATTGCTCACCGTTTAGCCTCTAAAAATGCAGCGCGGCACAGTAACAGTATGACAATCACGTGACTGAGCGATCATCGTCAACGCGTGTATAAAACACAATGTGATCTCATGCACAATGAGAAGGTAAAAAGCATTGAAATTCAGCACATTTACGCTGAGTTCCTTGTGTGCCGTTTAAAATAAAATACCCCAGAGGACAGTGTGTTTTGTCGTCTGTATGCAAGTGGCACAAAAAAAACTCGCACAGACTGTGTCAACCCATGTTATGCAAACACCAGAGTTCAACAAGAACCAGTACATTTGCATTCCGTGGATCCGAAATGTGTGCAGGCCCCGTTTCTGTCTGGGCTCTTTGATGTGGCTCATACATATTGACGACCCGCTGAAGAAAGCAACCGCGTTACCAAAAACCATGAGCTCAATTTGTGCATCCCCTGCAAAGAGAAAAATGGCGCATTAGTTTGTCTCATTTATACTTCCGGGGTTAATTAGCAAGTGAAAGATTGGACAATTAGTTCATCCACGCTAATTGATTATAATATTACAACTTGGTGATGATAGGATGAGCGCAGACCGCTCATTCCGTATTCCTCAAAGGGATTCCATAATATATACAATGTTTCCGCGTAATGAGGGCTTTAAAAGACCAGATCAGCTGGGGAAATTGTTAATTCAATTCCTCTCAGATGATGCTGAGTTATCCAGGACATAATGACATGAAATGTGGGGATCTTACAGAAAGGCAGCGTCCTTTTTTGATTTTGACACATGTAAACACTAATGATAGAGATTGCTGCCTGTTGTCTGTCAGTGACACAATCGGATGTAAACTCTAAAAGGCCTGATAGGATCTAAGTCATTCTCTTCTGTATGGAGGCCAAGAGAGGCCACAACACTTCCAAATTAAGACAACACTAGCAAATGCACAAAATGCTTACAAAGACATAAAACCCCTGCATCAATTCAACAGCAGGTTGTTGCATCAAAAAATGTGAAAGCATAGAGAACAGAAGCAAATATATCCTACAGTACATGCAAACATTTCATTTGATAACGCGTCTGTTGAAAATTCATGCAATGCATGCAAAAACACAGATGCTTTACAAGTAGCCACAACACAATGGAAGTACTAGCAACACAAAAAAAAGAGGTTTCTGCCCGGAGGATTTTTGCTGACAGACCACTCAGTGCATCACAGCGCTCTGTCATTTTTATCTCAACCTGGTCGTCAGAGCTGAGAAAGTTTATTTATTTACTTTATTGATGATTCTACTCTTAAGCTAGCTATATTTTCATATTTTATTATTTCATTTATGATGCAATGAGCGGTCTGTCAGTAAAAGTCCTGTGAGCAGAAATCTCTTTTTGTGTTGATAGTACTTCCGTTGTGTTGTGGCTTTATCTGTATTTTTGTGTGCGTTGTTTGAATTTGCAGCAGACGTGTTATCATCTTAAAGTGCCTGTAACGTAAAATCCAATTTGTGTTTTGAATTTGTCAAACCACAGAAAAACATGTTATTAACCACCTAGCCGAATTTTAATGATTAAAAATGTCGCTAAGTAGATAAAATTAGGTTTCAAAATCATGTAAAAATCAGCAGCATTCTGTGCTCTCAGACTGCAGCGGCATCTCGGCTGAAGGCACCGAAACCACGCCCAATTGTGTGGGGAGGGGGAGGGTGTGAGGAGAAGTTTTTTTTTTTTTAAAAGCTTTATTGAACAACATGGAACATACAAACACTCAGCGAGACGAAACAAACGTTCCACAGTAGACAACAATACACCATTTGTAAGGAAATAAAATAAATAAAACAAACAGGGGGATTAGTACAGCCGTTGTCAAACAAGACTCAAAGTTTGAGCGGGAAGACCAGAGATTCTGCGTTTGCTTCTTCTTCTTCATTAACAGTGGTTGGCAACCAATGTAAAAGGTGCATTACCGCCACCTACTGCTCCGGAGCAGAGATTCAAATCAGCTCTAGCTTTATATAGACGTATGCAAATGAAATCGTAGTGCGTAATGCAGTTCGGTTTAAGCCACCACCCAAAAAAAAAATCATGAACTCAACAGTGGTGAAACACAGAAATCCAGCCAAACTCCAAAAAAAATTTTTTTTTTTAAATACACATGGTTCAACACATTTTAACATATGATCAGCAAAGCATTTCTAATGTGTATAATGTGTTTTGAAGCAAATCGCTGAATTTGCTTTACAGGCACTTTAAATTGTTGTGTGTGCTGCAGGTTGTATTTGTTTGTGTTCTCTGTGTTTGCTAGCATTTTTTGTATTTGTGTTTTCTGCATTCGTTAGTGTTGTCTTAATCGGGAAGTGTTGTGGCCTCTCTCGGCCACCATACTTCTACTCTTATTTGAAAAACACTTTATATCATATCCAACACTTCTTTATTATGACTGAAAAATTTCCTGTATTCTTTTATAAACTTAATACATGATTTTATTCCAAAAAGGAAAGGATGCATCTGCAGAAAAAAAACAATAATTAAAATCATACTTTCTTGCAGCTTTCTAACTTTTCAGTATCGGAACCGTTCTTTCCTTGCTCGTCAAACATCTGGAGCGTGAAGCTCAGGTATGGACTTCTAACTGCCGCTTGCTGGTTGCCCCACTCGAGCTTCATCACATTGCAGCAGTCTGTCAAAGCAAGTGAAAAATTAACAATTGTATTGTTTTATACACTTAATGCATGCTTTTATTCCAAAAAGGAAAGGATGCATCAGCTTGAATATTGATGTATCTGCAGAAAAACAATAATTGCAATCATACATTCTTGCAGTTTTCGAACTTTCCGGTATAGGAACAATTCTTTTCTCGCTTGTCAAACATCTGGAGTGTGAAGCTCAGGTATGGACATCTAACCGCCGCTTGCTGGTGGCCCCACTCGAGCTTCATCACATTGTGACAGTCTGTCATGAGCAAGTGGAAAAGAGCTGCAGGAATGTGCACCGGTGCACTTCACCTGGAAAGTTACACTGCCAGTATGAAAGTGTCAAAATTTCCCCTTTAAGCAGATGGAAGGCAACATTTTAAATCTCGGAAGTGTAAAAAAACATATTTGAAAAGTGCTTTTTAAGTTACTTTTTATTACAGCCTAGGTGTTAATTATGCATACTTATGCAATTCTCAGGTTGCCTATAAGAATTATTGGTCTTTATTTAATCCTTTGTTGAGTGTCTCCTTAATTTTTCAGGCTCTGTGCGAGAATCGTTTTGTGAAAAATGTCTCGTTTCACCTCAAAATGTTCATCCTCGGGTGCAGCAAATAAAATATAAGATTTAAATGCTGACGTGTTGCACTTCTTTACCGCGCTTAATAATTAATAGCCCATCCCATCGCCCTATGAATATTTACATGCAAAGTTTCCCTGAAAGCCTTCCATGTGCCAGAGGGAGGCAAGTCTGTGTGTTTATAGCATTAAACACTCAAACACCGACCCGATTTCGCCTCCAAGCATGAACAACACTCACTAAAGCATTGCAAGCATTTTATTTGTTGTTGCACAATGTAACCTATTCAACTTCCATTTAGACGTGGCAAGTCAAATTACAGGTGCTCTTTCAGTGTCGAGCTGAAATCCCAGGACACCGCTTGTCTCGTTCCAACGCGGAGGGAGCAGAAATGAGCTTTCTTAGGTTTTGTTTCCCGAGCAGTGACACTGCTCGTTGAGATCACCTTCCACTTAGTGTCAAAGTGTCAAAGGTCTTGTTGTCAGCTCTGCTCAAATCAAGGTGTCGTTCCAGAGCTGATGCAATTACATATTAAATTAAATGCGCAATCATTTTGTGCATTTGTACGGCCGGGGTACATTCCATCTTGAAAACTATACTGAAAGATCTCTGCAAATTATAAAATATTCTTGCAGTTATTACAGCTGATTTGACACTAAGGCTTTATTCTGCTTTGATTACCTCACCCAGGAGTTTTTGCTTCATTGTCTGTTTGCTGGCAGAATTACTCAAAAAGTGACGCTTAGAGGAAAGTGAAGAGGGGAAGAAACTGTTAAAGAGGTCACGTCGTAAGAAATTACTCTTTACCATTAAATGTGTTTGAAGTTTTATGTGAAACATCCTGAAAGTCCCACAATTATGTGAGTGTCCATGTCAAAACTACCCTCCTCTAAGCACAATGTAGGCCTGAAACGGCTCGTTTTCCATTTCCGTGACATATGTCACAGAAGTCCACACCTGGTCTCCAGCTTTCTCTTTTTGTGTGCCACACGTGCACGTTGTCACTGAGTAAGAGACAGGGAGAAGCCTTTTCTCTGAAGAGGGAGGGTGGTGCTTTTGGCCAAAAACTTTAAAGACTCCTGGTGACCTATATTAGCTTGATGAAAAGGTGTATAATTTGACCCCTTTAAATTCTGGCTATGATCTGCATGCACATTATTTCTTTTGCGTAATATTTGTCAGTAATTAAAAAACTGATGCACATATCATGACCAAAATTGGATGGAAGCCACCTGATCTGGGTCCAGATCTGGTGCACGAGAATGAAAGGGGTCACCTACGTTTATACGTTTAGGTTTGGCTGTGATTCAAACACTCTCAACATCCGTGCAGAGATATGCGAGTGCTGCTTTAGTTTTGGTATTGTTTTCTTTGTAATATGATTAGAAGAGAAGCTTTGCTTGTGAATATTTTAACATAGCACCACCTGAATGACTAAAATCAGTAAAGGCTTGGGGATTATAGCAAATACTCCAGCTATAAAGGATATGCACAAATAATGGACAAGCGGGATGTGTAATACAAATAAATGCGTCGTTATAGGTGAACCTGGGCATGTTTGGCTCTGTTGCTCCTATTGGTGATATTTATCTCAGAAAGGAAGGCTGAATGTTGTTGTTGCCTCTCTGCAGATCCCCGAGCTCTCAGATCTCCTCTCTGTCTCTCCTGTGTGGATAAATAGTGGCTGCAAAAAAAAAAGAAAAGGCAACTGCTCTTTGATATTTCACTCCTCATTTGAATCAGTGGCCGCTTTATTTGACAATGCCAGGTAATTACCTGGGTACCTTGCTTGATCATGTGAACTCCAGCAGAACCAGCGTGGAGGGAGGGAAAGGGGGAGCCGGGCTGTGGGTGCAGGAGGGGAGACGGAAATGGGAGCACAAACAGAAACCAGCCATCTGCATTTGTTTACCTGCATTGTTTTCTGCAAGTGTTTCAAACAAGTGGAGTCAGGAGTGACACGCGTGCTGTGCTGCGGTAGGAATATGTGTGTTTTTAAATGCATTTTTTCCTTCTTGTCGGCCACTAAATGAAACATTATGATAACCCACATTTTGGCTCCTGGATTCAGACGCCTTCAAAAAATCTGAGCACACTTTCAAAAATATAAGAGAAAAACAAACCAAATGATGTTTGAAAATAGTTTAATGCACTCTGGGAAATCAATAAGAAAACAAAATGTAAAATAAAGCTGCAGAAGACAAAATACAACTGTGTGTAGTAACATATATCAAGGACCTGCTGGGTTTTTTTTTAATCACACTCTAACTGTTTAATTGAAAATCAGGATTTTATAGAACCTTGTGCTGGTTGAACAGGATAGCAGTGTTTACTCGGTTGTGTGACTAGAATATCAAAAGTCACTCCATGAATGCAGCTGCATTCACACTGACGACTCGGGCCCTTCCCCTGAAGTTTAATTTGAGATTTTGTGCCAGAATGTTTCAAAATTGTATCTTCCATTCCCGTCCTTGGTAAGAACTTTAAAATACATTTCAGCACAAATGCATATATTGTAGAAACATCTTGAGCCCTTCCTGCATGTAAATATTTTTTAAAAATGTATAGTCTTTATTGGTATATCTAATTGTTCATTTCCAATAATAATAATAATAATGATGATGATGTTTAAAAATCAAATGTTGCAGAGAATGTTGTGTATTTTATTAAATAAAAGGCATTTACAAAGGAAAAATTCAGTTTTGAATTAATAAAAAGCTGATTATTTTGGAGGTTTGCAGCCAAATGCATGATTGCACAAAGACAACAAGCAGAAAATAATCTTCAATTAATAATAAATTAATTATGATCTAAACAAATGGGACTCCCCCCCCAAAAAAACCTATTTTAAAGGTAAAGTGCACAACATATTTACTTGGTTTACTTTATAATTTATTTTTTAATTTATTTATTTATTTATTTTTGTTTAATTGTTTTATTTAAAATCATGCCTAAAATTGTGGCAGGGGTTACTCTACATATAATACAACAAGTTATAAAACTGACACAAAATATACTTTTAAGTTTCAGATGCACCAATTTTAAGGCACTTTTTAAATTAAATGATTAATTAAGACGTCCTGTAAACAATGAAGAATGGTCAGCCACAAGTCTGTTTGCACAATTTTTCTCACCTTTAATTAAGTTGCGCACGAGTATTTTTTTTCTTGTAAAGTATGCAAATCTTTTTTTCTCGGCATTTTAATGAGTTATTATTTTGCGAGCTATTCAGGGTGATGCAATTTTATCCACATCCTAATTACAGTGCAATCATGAAAACCTCATCACTTAGTTCTGCACTTTCTCGTTGAGCAAACAACACAAGAGTGAAAATGTGTTTTGGTTTCAGAGGGGAGAAGGGGAATTAAGAGAATTTAATAACGGATTAAAGCGCCGGGTTTGTCTGTGCTGCGCGTAAAGTCATATTTCCTGTGATCAGCGGAGGAGGGCGATTTTATTGGACATGTTTCTATTTCCAAATCCGCATAACAGGCGCCGGTGCGTGTATCTCCTGTAATGTAGATAAGGGAGAGAGGGTTTGATATGTAATAAAAGGTGGGCCTGCGCTGCCTGTTTAAGCCCCTTAAGCCTGATAAATGATGAGCGACAGAAGCACAGCGAGAGGGTCAACACTATTAACTCCTCTCTCTCCCGGCCTCCACTTAAACTTCTCTCAATTACACCAGGTGATGCGGCTGGATGCGGGCCTCACGGGCTCCGATCTGTGCAGTCTGACGCAAATCAAAAAAGAAATCGGACCCAAATCTGCGGTGCGCTTTGGGAGTCTCACCCCGAAGCCACGTAGGAGGAAACGGGGATTAGTAACACATGCACACCAGGTATTCTGGGACAAACACTAATGCAAGCTCATTAAATCAGCATTTGGTGCAGGCGCACAGGCGTTAACGACGGGCTCTAATCTCGGCGGTGACCTGCACAAAGTGTGTCACAGCTGTGCGCAAAGAGCGAGCGCAGTCTTCTGCATTTTGCAAGTAAAAAAAAAAATAAAGTAAAATATAATACGTGCTGCTTTGAAATCCGTTTAGAAAATATTATTTCACACCATTTATAATTAGCAAAATTATAAACACAGATTATAAACACTTTAGGCACCATATTCTAACAAATACATTTTTACGCGTGATTAAAAGTCCAAAATTACACCAACACCGGACTGATCACGTGATAATCGAACTGTTTGATCGTCGATTTTGAGGTTTAAAATATTCTTTACGCTGTTCTAAATATCCTCCTGCAGATGCAAGCATTAAAATCATTAAATAAATTTCAAATAAATCCTTTGCGCGTGAATTATTCGCGCTTTAATAAAGGCCACGTTGTTCCCACTTTACGTGACAAAGTGAGTGTCGTAACAGAGGGGCGTAAAGAGATGAACTCAATTTATGGTCGAAGCTTTGAAGGCAATTTATAACAAACAAACGCACGAGAGGGCGCAAACTCGAAAAGATACACTAAATAAGTCGTTAAAATGCGAGGTTATTTATTTGATGTTAAAAATTAAAGCGGATTATCGGGATTTTATTTTTTTAATATGTCGCTGTTGGTATTTGTGGCGTAAATTCAGTTAATCGGGCTTTTCTTTATTTTATGGGCCTTCTCATTAGCTGCAATTGTTCCCACTCTGACCGCCAGGTGTCACTGTAGGGCCGCATATTTTGTGTCTGTTCAGAAAGCGAGAGCCGCAGATACAGTTCGTCTCTCTCTCTCTTTCTCTCTCTCTCTCTCTTTGCTCCTTTTACCAACTGTGTGACACCAGACTCTGAGAGTCGGTGGAGGAGAAAATGAGGCTTTGCAGCTGAAGAATTTACAGTTAGTCGCGAAAGTTTCGTATTTGAGTTGCTCGCTCCACTTTTTGAGACCCTACAGTTACATTTCACCGGGCGAGTTCAAAAAGAGTTCAACGCTTCTGCATTTCAGATTATTATTAATAAAACACTAATAGCATCATGCAAAAGGTGCCAAATGTGCGACAAATCAACCAAAGCTTTAACGACGCAATTTAAAAAGTGCGTTACCTGAGCTCAAACTTTAAAAAAGGAAAAAAAAAAAGATTTTACGCACTGGCAGCTGCGTTTCTTTTTTTATTTTTATTTTTTTATTTTGGAGCTGTGTTGAACCTCTCCAGCAGTCAGTCTATGATCCAGTCTTATCTCAGCTTTCGCTTTATGCTCATTTACATAATCTCAAACACTGAAGAGGGCCAAAGAAGAACAAAGTTACAAACAAGATTAGCGCCATGTTATTTGTCCCTGCGGTTGAGCGCCAATTGTTTCTCCAGGAGTGTTTAAGGTCACTAAGAGGATTTGAAGCTCGTTTCATATCAGTGATCTTTTTGAGGGAATTAAATCAACAATGCGTTTCTCTCCATATTTAGCAACAGGCTTGTGTGCGCGAACAGCTCGAGCCCTGCAGGGCCACAGGAGGAGGAGGAGGAGGAGAAGGAGAATGAAGAGGTGGGGGAGAGAGATTGTTAAATCCCGCAAAGAGTAAACAGAGGAGTGGAAGTTCAGCGCACGCAGGCTATCCGCGGTGCACCTTAAGGATGTGACACGCAGTGGATCTTTAGTCTGGATTGTCCCGGCAGTGTTTTCCTTGAAATGGATCCTCTCTCGACCCCCCCTAATGAATCCAAACGCAGCTGGCCGTGTCCCACACGGACACCGAGAGCTTTAACCCTAAACTGACCTCAATTTGACACCACCAGATGAAATTTTAGCGCCTGTTAATGCCATCCACTGATATTTTCATGTGCGTAAAAGCGGTAGGCGCACCTGAAAAAAACAATTAAACGTGTAACCGTCTGTCTCTTTGTATCCTCTCACTTGCAAGAGTTTAATTTGACGCAAATCTTACTCGTGGGCGATTTAATTTGAATTCAAAATGAATTAAAGGAGAATCAAAAAATTAAAAATCGGCGCGTAAAAGCGAAATTAAGGTGAACGCTGTTATTTGGGGCGGCTTATGTTTATAATTTCCGTGAATTAATCAAATAAATGGTTCACAAATGAATGAATTCCAAATTTCAAGCCGTTAGGAGTCGACGCTGGAAGGATGCGTTTGTGTGGAGCGGCGCATTGGACACGCATAATTAGCCTCCGCTGTTTTCACACGCTCTTCGGGTGTTTGCATCACTCTCCTCGGGGGCAAATCACATATTTCCACAATAAACGCTAAAAAGAGAAAAATCACTGCAAATGTAAATGTTCTGACGTATATTTAAAATTCGCTTGAATATTTTGATTTTCATTTTTACCAGAGTCTGTCTCACAGCGAATTTAAAAGCACAAAGAAAAAAAAGTCCGTCTAAATACTCCAAACTTTCCCTCAAGTGTGCCGCGGGGCGGACGCGCGTTCATATCAAAACGGTATAATATAGTATAAGGTTTATTTTACTTACCGTGCTCGTCCAAAAAAAGGAAGGTGGAGGGGGAAAAAGTGCACAGATCAATGTGAACGATAGTATTTAGCTTATGAAAGTCTTCAATAGCAGACTCTGTCGGTCTGGTTGTGTTTATGGAGACGGCGAGTGGCTTGGCTCTGTGCGCACCGCTCTGCAGCTCCTTCCCGGGGTATTGCACGTTGAAATGTCCACACAGCCGTTTGTCAAACTCTGCAGCCCTGCACTTCCCACCCCCCTTTATGCCAACAAACATAACTGTTGTCACGGCTTCATTTATTAACTCTTTTTCTTTCTTTTTTGCCTAAAGTGCTATTTCTGCAGCTCTGTTGGGTATTTTATTTGTTGGGAGAGTTTATAGACCCTCCAACAGTTGCCCA
>OMMV01037335.1:7447-18056 GCA_900302635.1 Chatrabus melanurus | reverse complement strand
AAATCTCGCTTATTTATGTGGAAAACTCAACGTTAAGACGTTTCCAGCACATAGGCCATCCATCAGAAACACTTCTGGTGCATATTTGAAGGAAAGGAGAGTGAAATAAGATCTTTTTAAAGCTTTCAGCTTTCACTTTTCTCTTTTCCGCTCTGTCCCTGACCTGTCCCATCGGACAATGATTTAAAACATCTTAGCTGTCCGATTTACGTTTTCCACTTGTCCCGGACAATCGGACAAACCTTAATATCGATCCCTGGACCACCTCGCAGTACTCCACCGGGACCCCGTGTCTGTCTGTCCGTCTGTTATGATGCCCCGCCAAGTGACCTTGCTGTCATATCTCAGCAACCACTTAAGATAGAGACTTTATGTTAAGTTCATATGGAAGGGCTTTCCTGATTTGTTAATGTGGTTGCTATGGTAACTATGGTTGCTCAGGAAAAAAAATCTTGAATATCTCAGGAACTGCTTATGATGGAGACTTGATGTTTGGCTCTTATGAAAGGTCTTTGGAAGAGCTTTTATGCCATGTTGACATCGTTGCTAAGGTAAACAGTGGTTGCTAGGGAAACATTCTTTTTGATTATCTCAGGAACTGCTTATGATGGACACTTGATGTTCAGCTCATGAGTTATTGTATATTGAATAAGTAATTTAAAAAAATCATTTTGTTTCTGTGAAAAAAAGGTTAATTCATGATTCTTCCACCCTGGGACAGCCCACCGGTGGGGCTTTACGCACTGCTTCTAGTTTTTTTTTTTTTTCATGTATGGTTACTCTGTACCTCATATTAAAGACAAATCTTCTGAGTGGTGAAAGGCAACATGGGAATGAGAAATGTTCAGACCAGTAGAATTATTCATGGGCAAGTTTGAGGCTGATTTTGTTTATTCTCACAATACATTTCACCAGTGTTTGAAGTGTTGGTTTCGTTTCATTGATGATGTGTTTTTCATTTTTAGTGGAACAACTTCAATTTCATTAACTTTTGAACTCTAGGCTTGATTCCATAAAATTTTCATTGGAATATGATATGTCTTCTATATCTTTTCTTGATGTTAGGATATACAGATCTACTGGACAAGTCCTACAGACGTCTGTGTTTCGTAAACCTACTGACGGTAATAATTTCTTGCACTCCAATAGCTATCATCCTCCTCCTATGAAAAAAAGTCTTCCGTATAGTCAGTTTTTACGAATGAGGAGGATTTGTAGTACTGATGCAGATTTTGAAAGTCAGGCTAAAATGACATATGACCGTTTCCTTTCAAAAGGTTATGATATAAAAAATTTGGATTCCTGTTTAGATAGAGTACGTGGCATGGAACGAGAATCACTTTTTAAGAAAAAAGAATCTACTTAAGATAATCAGGTTGTCTTAACCACTTTTTCCCCTTTTTCTGGTGAGATAAAGTCAATAGTGAACAAGCATTGGCACATCTTATCTAGTGACACACAGATTGGCCAGTGTTTCCAAAACCCTCCACTCTTTGCCTATAAGAGGTTCAAAAATGTGAGAGATGTACTGGTGAGAGCGGATTCTTTTACACCTCCAACTAATTGGCTTACAGCCCTTGATCCAGGCAAATTTCCATGTAGAGGTTACGTAAATAAAGGCGATTCTTTTTTTTGCATCCACGGACAGGCAAGTCATACTCCGTGAGAGGGAGAATTACTTGTCGTACGTCTTTTCTTGTTTATCTCCTGAAATGTCCATGTGGGTTGTGCTATGTTGGTAAAACTAAAAGAGAATTAAGAACAAATGAACATAAAAGTAATATATGGAATCATGATATTAAGTCATCTGTGGCAAGACATTTTAATGAGTTTGGGCATGATGTTTGTACCTTGAAATTTCAAGGCACTGAGGCAGTTAAACACCTTAAAAGGGGTGGAGACAGAGCTCCATCTTCTTCAACGGGAGGCTTTTTGGATTCATGAACTTCAAAAGGTACACACCCTAGTGGTCTAAATGAAGAGCTAGTTTTAAATTGTTTTTTGTGATTCTTTATTTCCATTGTATATGGTTATTGGAATAGGTTTTTTTCATTAAAGTTTAGGATACACATTTAATTATTTTATTTATTGGTGTCTTAGCACTTTACACTGTATTTGCGATCATGGGTGTATTTGAGTAGGGGTTAACAATATGAGGTCATTTTTGTTTCTTCCTACCTGTTTAGATTGTATACTAAAATATATTTTTATATACATTGGTTGGGTTGTGTAAATTGTGCAAAATTTATTTATTTTTTGTCCAATCCCATGTACCTGTTGCACCCTTGGGTGCAACTAATTAGATGATGTCGTGGGACACACCTGTAACCTTTTTAAAAGTACTGTTCTCTGGTGTTCATTATACACCGATGATGGCTTAAGACTGAAACGCGTTTGTATAGTGGACATGGTCCACTAAAGGAAAAAGAGTATGAGATTAAACCTGGGAGTGCGGTTTTTCATGTTGTTATTACAATCTTTTTAAACTCGCACCCAAAGTTATTTAGGTTTTTTTTCGGAGTTGAGCACGCCTGTTTCATTATTAATTACCTAACTGGGCAGCATGGCGGCCTAGCGGTTAGTGCGACCGCTTTCAATGCGGAAGGTTCCCGGTTTGAACCCCTCCCCATTCTCCATGTAATGTGGAGTTGTGTCAGGAAGGGCATCCGGCGGAAAACTTGTGCCAAATCTACATGCAGATCCATGTGGGATCTGCTGTGGCGACCCTGAGTTTCAATGGGGAGAAGCCGAAAGATTGTCATTACAGAGCTCAGATGTGTAAAAGCTCAAGGGTTCAAATCCTTTTTTTTTTTTTTGCCACTGTATATGTAAATAGTGATCATTTATCCAAATGATCTCCAGAATCTGTTTAATTTTTTTCTGTTCAAACAGAACTTTACAACAAATTGACAAGTTGATGTCAAACGCACACGTGTCTACAAGCTAATCAATGGCAAGTAGGGGCAGACGCAGCCTCCACAGATGACGTCAGCTCATAAGTACGTCATGAAAAGTTCTGCAACATCGCAGTGTGAAACCAACCAAACTGGACCAAACGCATACAAACATGAACCTTGTTCTGGACTTTCCTCTGTGAAAACGCCCCGTGTTTCCTTCCCCTATCAAACATGCATATTAGCTCGACTGTAGTTGCTCCTTGTGGTTGGAGTACATCTAATTTATCATCAAGTTGGATTAAAAGCAGATTCTTACAGGAATCAATGCAATTACTCCGGTAACTCTGCAAATCGGATGAGAGTGGGACAGGACAGATGACAGCTGATTTGGCGACGCCCTTCCTGCCACAACTCCAGATGTACATGGAAAATGTGGCCCAGGTGTCCTTCAGCTGGCGGACCTTCTGTTTTGGAAGCAAGCGGGCTACCTGTGTCACCATGCCGCCCTCCTTCAGGACACGTTTTTCAATATTCCACCATGTTGTCCTAAAACAGCACACATGCAGGTTGGATTGTTAAGATATCAAATATATCTCCCCCCCACCCCCGTTGTGTGTGATACTACCTCAGTAGTGGGAGAAACGGTGATGTTTATGCCAGAACAGAATATTGTTAGAGGATATACCAATTTCTCTGCAAATGCAAAAGAGGCTTATGTCTGTCCACTTGTATAGGTTTAACATGGGATTTGATTTGTTGCTGTAATTGTACAATTATCATTGTGAGAAACTTTGTGTACACACTATTTTAAAATATTAAAAACAGTTTTCCAACCAGTATTCATCATAACTAGGGCATCCAAGATCTAGAGTAAAAAAATACCAATCAAACAAAGACATTTACACTTATTTATTCATTTAATGTAGCAGCAGGATTACAGATAAACAGAAGAGTATACAAATGTCCAGACCAAAGGCAAAGTACATGTTAATAATAATAGTTCAGATGTATGATAACACACTGGGATTGACCTTTTATCCCTACTGCAGGGTCTTAAGGCTAAATACTAAAGCTCGCGTTACACAGAACAAATACAACAGAACTGTTGAAGTTGAAATAGAAAGCCAAGTAGGAAACATGAGCAAACTGATTACACACACGATACAGCTCACACTACCGGCAATTAACAGTTAAATCATGGTTGGCTCGTTTTGACCAAGCATGTCACAGCAACAATAGTAATGTTGACCAGCACAGCAACACAAGAAAGCTCTCCGTTACGACAATCTCAACGGTCTCGTCCTTTTTACCTCACATGTACAAATCTCACGAGGCATGAAAAAAAGTTAATTTAAAAAAAGAAAAAAGTGGACAATCCACTGGTGAAGCTGCAAAATAATTACATTAATGGTAATTAATATCTTGCAACAGATGCATGAAATTATATAGGTATGGGTATTGTGTATTGGAAAGTAAAACTTCAATCGCTAACAAGTGGCCGAATGTTCAGTGGTCCTAGAGAATAAAAAGGACAAAGAGCCAAATAGCTGTGACACAGAAGGGACACCAGTAAACAGCAGAGTAACGTTTTCAGTTATCAAGGCACACAGAGTTCTGTTCAAAGCATCACAATTAAAATTCAAGATACCCCTGCAGTATATTTCACATTTAAATATGCACGGATATTCATTTACATGACTGAAAGACAAACCAGATTGTGGAAAGATTTGTGTGCTATCATTACCATCTTTAAAATAAAATTAAAATAAATCATCGCTTCATGTGTTAATTGAGGTGGACGTGGCTTTTTGAAGAGTCCGACTGAGCATCCTGGAGCGCTCAAAATGAAAACGACATGAAAACATGAAATTATGCCACAATCCAAGACAAAATCTGACAAATATACAGTTTGTGCCACCGCCCCCGTTCTCCTCTGCCTCAAAGAACGGCGTCTAAAACTGTAATTGGTCCGATGTTGGATGCAGAGCAAGTCCACATCATGAGGTAAAAATTTACATTCAAACTGAAGTCACAGGTTGGCATTCTGTGTTGCTATGGCTTAAAGAGGCGTTACTGTTCTGCATTTCTTTCAAAACCTCATGTGCTATTAAAACTCTCCTATCCTTGAGAAATATGGAATGCTTGGGAACATCACTATTGAGCTGACCTGATCTACAGTTAAAGGATGAGTCAAAGTGCCATTTAAGATGCATGACCAAACGAAAGAAAGAAAGAAAGTTCATATTACAAGATGTTGGGTAAATTGTTAAAACGGTATAATCAACTCATAATCGCATGATGTTCACTCAATTACATCTGTTGTAATTTCAAACTTGCTCTTCATTTCAGGAAAATACAACAGCAATGATATCCTGTGCACCGAGCATCAACAAACAAACAAAAAGTTTAGTTTTACAAAAATACACTTTGATTCATGGATACAAAAATTCTAAAAAAGATAGTTTAAAATGGATCACAAACCTCTGCAGGACGTATGACTGAACATGTAAACAAATGCATATGTGAGCAATGCTAGTCAAAATATTTGACTATTTCTTTAAAAATTTCTTTCGATTACACCACCTTGGCTACTGTAGATATGGAAATTACAACGGCGTTACTTTGCATACAGAGAAACTAAAGTCATGAAAAATTTAAAATGCGTATCAAATTAGTGGACATGTTAACGAATGACTCCAAAGTACCATTAAAGAAGTTTGCAAATCTTGTACTTAAAAATGTAGAATTGCTGTCACTGTAAGAGCTGCTTAATTTAAATAAGAAACAAGTAAACATAAGGATCATTGGAAGTATGAGACAAGCCGACGATTCGCAACAGGAGCTTTGGTTTGCCTGGGTGCACTCTGGACTGACCCTACAACGCCAGCCGGCTCTCGAGATTCAACTTGGAATATTGAACGATTCACGTCAGTGCTGTTTCTACAAGTATAAACCATTTGTACTGACGTCATGCACAAGTGTCCATCACTCCTGTGCATAGATGGGCGACAAATTAAAGCAAACCCCAAAAAACACAATGACTGTAGACGCGGTCTACAGTGGCACTGCAGGAGCCAGTGGCCATGGCACAATGAGGCAATTCACATCCAATCAAGCTGTGTGGCATGTATAACAATGCAGTCACCACATCTTAACCCAATTCAACGCCAACGGGAGATGTTAGCACTCTCCACCATCATCATCAAAATGCCAAATGAGAGTGTATCTTTTGGAAGAATGGGGTTCCATCCATCCAGTAGAGGTCCAGAGACTTGAATCAATGCCAAGGAGCACTCAAGTGGTTCTGGGGACACGTGGCCCAACACCTTACACGTCTTGTTGATTTTTCCTTTAATTTGTCACCCGTCTGTAATACCTAAGTCACAACAGCAGTCTCTATGCAACAGAGATCAATTTACCAGTGAGCCCTGTTCACAACAGTATGGACAGGTATTGATACAAACTTCAAACAGTGGCAGCCTGCACGTGATACCAACACAGGCAAAAACTTAAATATCTACAAACACAATCGTCTCAAGTGACAAACCAAGAGTAAAACCGTACAAATGGTAATATGATGAAAATCCTTCATTTCCACGGCAAGGCTACAATTCGGTTTGAGGCCTACTTGCCGTTGTAATATTTAAAAATGACAATGCTTGAATAGACCACTGAGACGACATACAAAGAGGGACTCAACAGTAAGCAAGCATTGGATACAAAGTTGTCAGTCCTCAAAAATATTCTTGACATGAGAAAATGTAAAAATGCCTGGTTATGACGTAGTTACTTTTACAAAGACAGCTGTATTCAATTGATTTTTTCTCTTCTTTTTAAATCATGTTTCAGAGTACAAATCAGCTGGGTCAGTCGAGAGGTGTGGATGGATAGAAGGATTAGCTGGTTACACAAAGGAGGTTATAAAGTGCTTAAGATAAAACTATTTATAAAAACCACACAACACTCAAGGTTCACTTGCGGAAAGTTTCTCTATCCACATTGAATCGGTAACGGTTAGCATCTTCTTCAAAACATTACATAAAATTTCACCAAGAAAACATCTGCAAACTGGGTATTGAGGCCAAAACATAGAAACACTGAGGTGCCAAAATGAAAGGCCAATTCACATTTTTTTTTCACCAGGTGGATTCTCTTTTTGCATGTTTAATATTCCCGCCCCTTTATGCACTGCACAGAATCTCCTGGAACGTATTGGTACTCGAACACATTTCAGTCAGTTCATTGAAAAATTGTTTCTTTTTTTTTTACACTGAGGGAAGTTCACGTTAATGTTCACAACTATCCTCCACTGTACACTGTAGCAGTTGACAAATGCAAACAAAGCCCGACTTAACTGAAAAAATTATTATATCCTTGTCTGTCCTTCTACATGACAAATTACATCTTCTTCTTCTCACAGTGAAGTTTGCACAAAAACAAGATCCTCTCTGTACTGTATTTGACATGTAATCTGATCGTAAACCCAAGGTTGGCTTTTTTTTTGTTAAACTTTACCCTTCTAGTCATATTATCTCACGTCCGTCCTGCTACAACTCCACTGCTTCCTTGCCACTGACATTCTTGATTCTTTTAGTTTTTCCATCATATTTTTAGCTCACATGATTAAAAACAACAGAACACTGCATTTGTGAGATTAACTGATAGCAGTTATTACAGGCCTCACTGATCCTGCAAGAGGAGTAATAACAAAAGTGGATTCAACAATCGACATGACAGATGTGCTTAGGCTATGACTCATGACATTTTTTAATAAAACTGTTATAAGAAATTATAATTTAAGTTTGGATAAAAGGGTGTTTAATTCTTAAATATTACTGTTTTTGAAGTACTGTGACACTGGCACAAAAAAACTCCACAAACCACAAGTCTGTTGACATTAGAATGGATAAATCTCAGCTACATATCACCGACTGGTGCCTACATGGCCCCTCCCTCCTTAAAAGCATCACTGCTTTTGTAGACTTTCCAATATGTCCTCAATTTTATCCATGTTGGATGAAGCAGATATGGATGCCTGCAAAGTATTCTGTAAGCCACTCGGAATCTGTGTCTGCATTGGAGTTTGCAGGCTTGTTTCGATGGTTGCCTGTAAAGTGGCCTGCAGAGTCGTTTGTGTGTTGGACTGCATTGTGTTCTGAAGACCTGTCTGCATTGCATTCTCTAAACTGGACTGCATTTGTGCCTGAAGAGTGTTCTGCAAGCTGCTGTGCATGGCAGTCTGGGCCATGGGCTGGTCCAGCAGAGGCTGCAGGAGAGTCGCGTTCTGGGTCTGATTTTGAGCTGGCAGAGTTGAGCCAGATGAAGTGAGAAGCTGGGGTGAATCTGGGAAGAAGAAAATATTCATCTAAGAAATTATCCATTGTAGCAAAAAGTACAATTGTCTCATTTAAACAATTTGGGGAAATATTCAGACATGTATAACTTAATGGGTAGATCACATCGGTGCTTAGAGTTTGCATTGTATAAATTGTAAAGTGCTTCACAAAATAGGTGACCAAATGGCATTTACACTAAAAATAGGACTTCATGAGTTAAGGAAAACATTAAATTGTGAATTTTTTTGTCCAAAAATCTTTTTTTCCACCTCATATTTGAGTAACATACTTTTTTCACAGCACCAGAAAAAAGAAATACGTCATGCAACAAATAGTCATTACGCTGATAACCTTTTCAAACAAAAAGACAACAGTCTTCTTAAACATTAAATGATACTTCTTGGCAAAATCATCTTTGATGAAGCATAAAAACCACATGCTACCATACCAAGTGTTACTTCATTTTAAAAAATTGCTGCAAGATGCAGACAACATCTTGCATCATTAACAATCAAGCATCTTGCAATCTGAAAATCAGACTGTGTAACAGCAGTGCCAATTTAAAGTCACCCTACTACAAATCTGAACAATAATTACTCATTAATAATAATTAATTACTATACTTTAGAGAAGAACAAATTATCTTACCATTCTGGATACCAAACACAAAAAGGTTTGCTTGTCCTTGTGGTGCCACATTCCCACTCACTGCTGTCTGGAAAAGCTGCTCCGAGGGCTGCTGGTTGGGGTTGGCAACCACACCCACACTACTCTGCACAACAAAAATGGTTGTGCCAGGGGCTGTAGCCTGGTTGGTTAGCTCCTGTGTACCAATCGTACTCTGTAGGTTGGATAGAGATGTCTGTGGCAGGAACAGCTCCACAGGTTGACTGCTTGGGACAGCGTTTGAGCTTGGGCCCACTTGCATTGGCTGTTGTTCCTGGAACAAGCTCTGTTGTTGGGTCTCAGTGGATGTACTGTTGTTGCCTGAGGAGCTCTGTTCTTGGAAGGACATAGGTTCTGCTGGGTCTGGCTGTGGGATTCCAACACTAATGCTGTCCATAGGGGAAGGGCCTTGGGTCTGAGTGCTGAATAGAATAGCCGGTGGTAAAGCCTGAGGGTTAAGATCTGTGGTGCAAAGGAGAAGACCTGTCTGTTGGGGTCGGGGCAGCTGAGTCTGGGTGACAGGGTTGGGCTGTGAGTGGCTTGGGATACTTTGAAACAAGGAGCTCTGCTGGTCCATTGGAAGCTGTGGTGGTGGTTGTTGGTTCTGCTGTGGAGACTGCTGCTGCTCCATGGGAGTGCTTTGTTGTTGCATTTGGGACAGCTGGGTTTGTTGTTGGTTCTGAAACATTGCAACAGACTGAGGCTGGCCGGTAGATGTCTCCATGGAGGAGAGGAATGCCAGCTGCTGTTGTTGCTGCTGGTGGGATGGAGGGTTTGGGGATAGGTATAGGGTTGATCCCGTCACCTGCTGCTCTGAGTTTAGACTGCCACTTGTTAGGACAGTCAGTGTATTCTGAAGCATGGCGGCTTGAACCTGCTGCTGGGGGCTCTGGGTTTCAGCAAGAGGTCTGGGGGACTGAAAGAGCTGTTGTGGGGGAGACGTGTGGGATGGTGGTTGTGTTGGGAAGCTGGTTTGGATGGTGAGCAGCTCTCCAGCCTGTTGAAGGATGGACACTGGCTGCTGTACCTGGGGGGAAGAGTGGCTCTGGGGCTGCAGCAATTCAGCTTGAAGTTGCTGATGGAGGTTCTCCAAAACCTGTTGCTCTTGCAACTGTTGTTGCTGTTGTAGGTTGCTCAGTGCTTGATTTTGTTGTTGTTGTTGTTGCTGCTGCTGCTGCTGTTGTAGCTGCTGATGTTGCAAATTGGTAAGTATTTGAGTTTGATGTTGCTGATCCTGAAGCTGGATGTTACCCATAACTTGTTGCTGCTGATTTTGTTGTAGCTGTTGCTGCTGCAGTTGATGTTGATGTTGCTGCAAATTGGTAAGAATTTGGTTTTGTTGTTGCTGATCCTGAAGTTGGATGTTGCCAATGACTTGTTGATTTTGTTGCAACTGCTGTTGCTGCAGCTGTTGCTGGTCCTGTGGCTGTAGTAGAAGTTGTTGTTGGATCTGCATGTTGCCAAGGACCTGCTGCTGTTGCTGCTCCAGATGTTGCTGCTGTTGTTGTTGCTGAATATTACCTAGGATTTGCTGCTGTTGTTGCTGCAGCTGTTGATGCTGTTGAAACTGTTGTATTTGTTGCTGCTGCTGCTGTTGTTGCATCTGTAGCTGTTGCTGAGTCGCAATGGCGCCATCTGTGGTTCCCAGTCTAAGGCTGCTCATGTTCTCCTGGACATGCTGCTGGAGGGAGTCTGCAGAGGCAGTGGAGT
>OMMV01037332.1:0-10741 GCA_900302635.1 Chatrabus melanurus | reverse complement strand
TTGTCTTCAGTGACTTTCTCAAAGTAATAAATAATAACCCTAAATACCTGAACCACATATAGAATACTAGAAGTACTCAGAGACAGCAACCCTCCACCACGTCGTAAGGTCCCACACACATATCACTATGTGTCCTGCTATAGAATTCCACAAGGCAAAGTAGTCCTATATATTTTTAAACATTTATAATTGGATTCCGTGACCCTGAAAACCTAGCACGAGTCCTTGGAATCACATTGATAGCATGATCTGTTTGGAAGTTATGCATGAAAAACGATATTTCCATAATGGCGGTTTTCTTCTGGATCTAGTTTACTAACTATTAAAGACAGCTCAAATCTGTTTGCACTTTAGTGAATTCACATTGTCTCAGGAACACAATGGTGTTTGTTAAAAGTCTCTAGCACTATTAGTTATCTCACAGGAACGCGATATGTGCACGGCCCCTGCTAAAACCTTTTTTCATATCAACAGATCCAGAAGAATGAGGAGATCCAGATGAAATGTAGGTGAATGTTTGCCCATTGTTGTGTTCTTGTGTTGTCTAACTTATTTAACACCTGCTGTGGATTACTTCTAATGACATACACACGGAGGCCAGGTAGCGGTACAGCTCTTTTTTACTGCAGCTCTTCATCAACCGCCATCAAACAGACAGCAACAATCAATCACAGTGCGACACTGGCATTCTAACGTAATCGAGCACCGAGTGCTCGATCGGATCTACCACATCCCTCTTTCCCAAGATTGAGACATTCCAAACTAAACATTTACCTCGGTGAACAATCTTATGTATTGACAGTAAACTTTCTTGTGTATTTACGTTAAACATTCTAACTCATTGGCAGTGAACAATGTCATGTATTGACAATACCAAACAAACAATTGTTTTTCTCATCTTTCCTTTTTTTAATTTTATTTAATATGAACCACCTATGGGATTAGTCCTCATATCTGGCTGGTCGCTTTACTGCCCTGCCACTTCGGGTGTGGTATGTTGGACTATTGCCGGAAGGATGATCTTGTGGCAGGTCACGTGTCGTCGAATCTGGCTCTGCTGTCTCTGAGGGTACCCCCTCAGTGTCGCTGTGTTCATCAGGGTGTGTATCCTGGAACAGGCTTGGGTGTACCTTCCTCAGATGACGCCTGTTCCTCCTGAGGGTTCTACCTGCCGGTGTCTGCACGGTGTAGGAGCATGGTTCATCTCGGTGTTGGATGACGACTGCCGGCTCCCACCCACGGCGTGTCTGCATGTGAACTGCTTGTCCTGGGGTCAGCACGGGAAGTGCCTTCGAGCGCGGGTCGTACTGACGCTTTTGACAAGATAGCAGGCCCTGTATCTTGTCGTGAATATTCTCAGGGATTGACTGCTTCAGTGCAGCACTTGAGCACGGAAGCGTGCTGCGCAGGGCTCATTAACATCTGTGCGGGTGACACGTTCAGTCCTGTCACTGGGGTGTTTCTGAGCGACAATTGCACCAGATGTGGATCAGTGCCAGTCTGCATTGCTTTTTTTAGTGAATGCTTCACAGTCTTTATGGCTCGCTCCGCCATCCCGTTGGATGAAGGAAAGCCTGGGCTGGAGTGGGTCAGTTTAATCTCCCATGATGCGGCGAATGACCTCATCTCATGGCTGGCAAAGGGGACATGGTCACTCACCAGCTCTTTAGGAATTCCATGTCTTGCGAAGGTTGACTTCAGCTTTTGTATGACTGTGTGAGCTGTTGTGTCTGGTAGGTTGAGTACTTCAGGATACTTTGTCAGATAATCTACAATTAAGAGAAATGACTGACCTTGTAGCTCAAAGATGTCAGCACCAACTTTCATCCATGGCAACTCTGGAATCGAATGTGGGATGAGCGGCTCTCACTGTTGTTTAGGTTACAATTGCTGGCACTGCATGCACTTTGCAATCATTGTCTCTATGTCTCGTGCCATGCCCGGCCAGTAAAGAACCTTTCTCGCTTTGGCTTTAGTGCGTTGTACACCTTGATGGGCGAGATGCAGCTTCTCCAAAATCACCATCCTGAAGCTCTGGGGTATGATGAGTTTGTCTCCCATCATCAAAATGCCATTCTGTATGCTGATGATGTCTCACATTGGCCAATAGCTGTGCAGTGATTTGTCAAGACTCCGTTTTTTTTGTGGGCCAACCGCTTATGTTTTTCCTACACACAGCCTGTAGCACGCTATCACCTGCAGTGGCTTCTTTCAGCCGTCTGAGAGTATCTTCACTCAGGGCATCGGTGGCCTCTAAAGCATACACAACCTTCTCATCGCAAGGGTCCTCATCCTCTTGTTCACCATCTCCTCTCGCTGTTGCTCGTGAGAGAGTGTCTGCGATGTGCATGTCCTTGCCTGGTGTATATGTGACGTTCAGATCATACCTTTGCAGTTGCAGAAGCATTCCTTGCAGGCGTGCTGGTGCTTTGCTCAGTGGCTTGCGCATGATGACTTCCAGAGGCTTGTGATCAGATTGCACAGTCACAGATCGTCCATATACATACTGATGGAATCTTTTGGCCGCGAACACAATAGCAAGTAGCTCCTTTTCTATTTGCGCATACCTTTTCTCAGTGTCCGTGAGCGCACGTGAAGCATAGCACACTGGTCTACCTTCTTGAAGCAGGCAGGCACCCAGTCCGTCCTTTGACGAGTCCGCTTGCAGTGTCAGTGGCTTCTTATGATCGTAGTATCTCAGCACTGGGGCTTGCGTGAGTGCAGACTTGAGTATGTTCAGGGCTGTATCATGGTGCGGACACCACTGCCAGGCTACATCTTTCTTCAGCAGTTGTCTGAGAGGAGCTGTGAGTGATGCCTCATTTGGAACATATTGTGCCAAGAATTTTGTCATTCCAAGCAGACGTTGAAGGCTTTGTCTGTCTTCCGGTGTGGGCATGTTGACTATGGCTTTGATTTTAGCTTCATCAGCCCTCTGTCCTGCAGCAGTGATGACGTGTCCCATGTATTTGACTGTGTCGACTTTGAACTGAATTTTGTCCCTGTTAAATTTCACCCTTGCTTCTTTTGCTCTTTCCATTACTTTTTGCAGAATTTTGTCGTGCTCCTGCTCAGAAGACGCTGCAATTATCATGTCATCCGCTATGACGTGTACACCTGGGATGTCACCGAAGGTCTCACAGTTCTTTTGTTGAAACACTTCGCTTGCTGATTTGATTCCAAATGGGAGTCTGAGGAATCGGAACCGGCTCCACGGTGTATTGAAGGTGCATAGCTTTGATGACTGCTCATCCAGCTTGATCTGCCAGTATCCGTCCTTTTCATCCAGAATGGAGAATATGGATTTCCCGGCCAATTTGCTGCGCACGTCTTCAGGAGTGGGAATGGAGTAGTGCTGGCATTTGACTGCCTGATTCAGGTCACAAGGGTCCAAGCACACCCTCAGCGTACCATTCTTCTTCTTTGTAGCTACCAGACTGTTGACCCATTCAATTGGTTCATAGACTGGTGTTATTACTTTGCGCTCTTGAACGGCTTTCAGTGTCTTTTTCAATGAGTCCATGATGGAAAGAGGCACATTTCTTCAGGCGTGAATCACAGGCGTGACCCTTGGGTCGATGTGTATGTGGTGAACTCCAGGAAACTCACCTAGTCTAGTGAAGACCTCTGCATACCTTTCTAGTAGTTCCGCTTTGGTGGCTGGAACTGCTCTTGACTGTTGGGGTACAGCGATGAGTCCTTCCACTCTCTTGAGCAACTGTAGCATCTCGCACGCCTCCCCTCCCAGAATTGGCTTGTCTGCTTGTCTCGTAACATGGAACTCGAGCATAGCCTTGTGTTTGGTGGTCCTACATTCTAGACACACCACACCATCTACAGGCAGGCGGGCACCACCAAATGCAACCAGCACAGTCCTTGTAGATCGCAGATGAAGGGGACCAGGCAGCTGCTCATACAAGTGCATGGGAAGCACGTTTGCATCAGCTCCTGTATCAAGCTTGAAGCTTATCCTTTTGTCTCTAATTGTGATTGTCTCTTGCCATGTTGAGCCTTTCATCTGGTTTGCCTCCCTCTGTCCATTGCATTGCACCATGCCAATGTATAAGGAGTCTACTTCACTTTCGATGTTGTTCACCGACTTTGTTTTATGTCTGCCAAACTTCTGAGTGCCCTGTCGACATACCTTTGCGAAGTGGTTGTATTTATTACATTTATGGCACACGGCACCATAAGCTGGGCACTGTCGTGGCTCATGTCTGTTCCCACACTTGAAACATTCAAGTGTCGCTTGTGTTTTGCTGCTTTCTTTGGTTTTGTTCCACCCCGTTCTTTTATTGTTGGCGGGTGCCCTTATTGTATCCACTGTCGCGTCGTGGATTACAGACAGGGTTTGCATGGCCTGCATATGTGTTTTTGCAAGCTCTGCAGATCTGCAAATGTCTATGGCTTTGCGCAGAGTTAGGCCACTTTCTCTAAGCAATCTCTCTTTCAGGCGAGTGTCATTAATGCTGAACACTAATTTGTTTCTGATCATGTCATTTTCATTACCCGCAAACTCACAGTCTTTGCTCTTTTGACGTAGCTCAGTGATGAATCTGTCCACCGATATTCCCGTTGACATCGTGTGCGACCAGAACTGATGACGTTCAACGACAACATTCTTCTGTGGGCTGCAATATTCCCTGAAGGCGACGATAATGTCATCCTTCGTTACCTCAGCTCCTTCCTCAGCGGGAGTAATGGTAAGTGTGTTGTACACCTCCAGCGCTTCATCGCCAATGGCATGGAGCAATATGGCTCTCTTAACCGTTTCATCTTTCTCAAGCGAACCTGTAGCGACCATATACAATCCAAAACGTTGTTCCCATCTGCGCCAGTTTTCCGCTAAATTGCCTGTTAGCAGGAGCAGTGCAGGTGGCTTGAACTGCTCCATTTCGCGCCATTGACTAGCTTCTTAGTCGTTAGCTTTCCTTGTCCGCAAGACTTCGCTCGAGAGAAAATTTAAAAAAATAAACTTTTGTCGTACCGTCCTCAGATTACTCCGCAATTCTCACTTCTGACACCATGTTGTGTTCTTGTGTTGTCTCACTTATTTAACACCTGCTGTGGATTACTTCTAATGACATACACACGGAGGCCAGTACAGCTCTTTTTTACTGCAGCTCTTCATCAACCGCCATCGAACAGACAGCAACAATCAATCACAGTGCAACACTGGCATTCTAACGTAGTCGAGCACCGAGTGCTCGATCGGCTCTACCACACCCATGGGATCCTCTCCAGGCACAGTGAACTTGAAAGGTATCTGATGGGATTTCAGAATTATAAAACTTTTAAAGATGTTAAATGGGGTTTTCAATGTTAAAATTGAAAGTGTGTCAGTTCATGCTAACAATGTGTTATTCCATTAGACGTGTAGGCTAACGTAATGAAACCATTGTGCTTTAAATAAATATATCCAGTCTGCAGTTGCACATCAAACTTGAACAAATCTGGCAGCCCGGCATCTGTACAGTGTTTGAAGCTTGCATTCACCAAGCCCGACTGTGTCATGAACCAACACTTCGTAGCACCTCACTAGGATATACAGTGGAGTCAGGGACAGCTACCTGTGATGCAACATTATCATTGGTAATAAAAATGAAAGCTGGCCAAAGGGGAAAAAATGTCAGAGTGGTGTTAGATATGACGAGATCAGACTTAAGTGTTGGTTTGGTATCGAAGCTGTGACTCTCAGGCTTCGCTAAAATCTTCATTACTTGAAGTGTCATACTAATATCTTCTTCTTCTGGCTGCTCTGTTTGGGTTTTTTTTTTTGTTCGCACGCCATTTTTGGCTTTTGTTTGTACATATACTTTTAGAATGAGTCCTAACACTGTTTAAAAAAATGAAACTCCTGGACGGAACAATCCACCAGTTTCATGCAGAGGTGTCAGAGGTGCTGATAGTTATCCCATTGTGTGCTGGAGCTCACCTTCTGAGGCGCTGATGCTTTCAACAGTTAATTATGGCGCCTTCACAATTCTTATTTTATTCACCAAGTTAATTAAATTTTTAACTTGTGTACATAATTTGAAAACAATGAAAAATGATATTGTATGACCTCTTCCCTTCAGCTCTGATTAATAAGGGATTAACTCACAAATATTCCAGTTTGTTTGTATCTCGTTATTACTGACTGGATTCATGACTTGGCTTCAGGTTAGTTTTTGTAATCTCACTGTTTAGATATTCGTGTCATAAAGGTCCATGAGCACAGTTGTTTGTTAAGAAGATATTGTTCTTCCTAAATGTTTTTTTTGTCATTCAGACTTGGATTGAAGGGTGATAAGATACTTATCAAAGATAAAAGATCGTTATTAATTTGACATGCACTTCATTACACTTCATTTCCTGAGTGGAACTCTAACTTTCTGTGGCTTTACACTTGGAGATGGTCCCTGCATGGAGAGAGCTGGGGAGTGTAATTAAAAGTTTCATGTTCGAGTCATGCTGATTGTAAATGACTTCAGATGCTGTTGGGCTCAGTGTTGATCTCAAGCTGTTCAACCAGTTAATTAAAAAAAAAAAAGATGTGGCGAACCAAATCGGTTACAGATTGCAATTAATGCGCTGTGCGAGCCGGGACGAGAGAAAATACCCCGCCTCGTTAGCAAGTGCACGCCTGCTGGGGTCAGCCTATAGGAATGCACCCTCTTTTATTTGTTTTTTATCCTTTTTCATAGGAGCGTTATGAACACCAAACCAAGCGAGGAGCTATCGAGAGCAAAGGGGGGAAAACAAAATCAAAAGCTGCACCTTTTATAAATCCGTAAGGGAAACCCAACAGTTGCTATGGCAACATACATAAAATGGGATTGGTTTTATTTTGAAGGACAGCCTTGTCTTTATCTTCTGTCGTTATTTATTCCTCTGTGTGTGAGATGATCAAAGGTCTGACAGGTAGACAGTGTGGCAGTAAAACAAAGGCTGAAGGACAGACGGAGAAAAAGGGGACGGGTTGGAAGGAGAAAAGCGTTAAAGGATAAGCTGCTGTGATAGTGGGTGAAATCACAGCCTGTTCATTTAACAGCGGTCAGGTTTTCCACCCTCGAAGAGAAACAGGCTGTGACATCAACGTTATTTATCTCTGTGTGACACATAAGGTTGTCGTGCCGTCGTGCACGGTACGTTCCAAGATCCCGACAGTGATGAGGACAGAATTAGCGCTGTAGTCCTTCTCGTGGGGGTTCACACTGGATGCTTCCTCCCCTGTCCTTCGCCCGTGACGCTCGTAGGCAGGAGGAGTCGGTTATACACAGGAAAGCAGCAGCTGACATCACAGAGACGTGGAGGGAAACTTAAACATGAGTGATGTGTCAGTTTCTATCCACAACGACACTATAGCTGCTCGTCTGAGGACAGAACGGACGCGGAGGATGTGTAGTTAATATCACACTCACACAGCAGCAGAGTCAGAAGGAAAGGTGGGAACGTTTGCGAAGTTGGAGTCACTTATCATCAGGTGTGTCTTCAGAAACAGACAAAACAGAAGCATGGAGCACCAAAATAATTAGCAACTTAAATGATTCATCAGTTGTCATGGTTCATCATCATTCATTCTTCTGTTTCCACCTCCAAGCAGCTCTCCCGTCTGCAGTTTCCCTGCCAGAATTCAGTTCCACCTGTTTACACTCACCTGCTTCCCATCTGCAATCACTCACTGCCAGAGTGTTCTGTGCCACTGTATCGAACTCGCATTACAACAAAGAGGCTAAATCTCAAGGCCTCTAGCGCCCCTTGCTGGAACATGTTTTGTTGTTGGGGAGTGAGGTTACCTCACTACACAGCACCCTCTGGCCACCGTTACATGTGGCTTGGAGGCCGTATCATTAGAAGGATGCTGAGGATGGCGCCGCCAAGCAGAAGGAGAAGAGAAAGACCAAAGATGAAGTTGGTGGATGTGGTGAGGGGGGACATGCAGGTGATTGGTGTGACAGAGGAAGACGCAGAGGACAGGGTGAGATGGAGACGGATGATCTCTTGTGACCCCTAAAGGGAGCAGCTGAAAGAAGATGATTTTGAGAAATTGATTATTGATGCACCCATGGTTACCATTAAACACAGATATGAAGTGATATATCACGGTGCTATTGGTCACAGGACCTTTGACCTTGGGTGACCTTGAAAGTTCAAACTCATTGGCTGGGTATTGCGAGACATTGATCATACATACTGTCACTATGAAACACTAAAACAACTGGGTGGAAAGGTTGTGTGTTGAACTGTCTGCACATTGCACAATATGCCAAGATTGCAGAGAAACGCACGCTACATCCCAGCATGTGTGGAGTAACTGCATTACGAACATGTGTTGTTGGTGAGTTTAGACCACATCGCTGCATTTCGAGCATGTTCAAAACTTCTGCGACGTGATCAGTGCTGTATTTCTCGTATTACATCATTACGCATATTGTGTGGTGTAGCACATGTTATTACAGGCAGGCAGACACATACAGGGGCGCTCAGGTGCGTGCACACACAGGAAAGCAACATACACACACACCCACACAAACACACCCACACACACACATTTGTACTTGATGACAGACGGAATGGCACACTCACCCCTCCACCAGTGCTGTAGATCCACCGGGCTTAGATCAAATATTTGTGTGAGGTAGAGATGTTTCTGTTGTTGAAACCATGAATGGGAGCAGCCACAAAAAAAAGAAAAAAGAATAGTTGGCAAAAGAAATAGACATACAGTACTGTGCAAACGTTTTAGGAATATTAAATGTCTACATTTTTTTTAAAAAAGACAAGCTTTTAAATAGTTCATATTTATTAATAAATATGTAAAATCTCTGACTACATCTCACCTTTAAAATGAATTAATAATGTATTTTAGGTGATAAAATGACTTACTTTGTGTGAGGGTGGCTCTTCAAATTTACAAGAAAAATCAGGCTGTGTTAAATCAGGTTTTTTTTAAATATTTTATTATTGATTGATCATCAGCAACTGTCTGTGTTGTTAAATACTAGGCAGTACAGCCAGAAGGAAATCAATTTTTTTTTGTGCTTTTGCTTCTTTTTAAAATGAGGTTTGTAAATTAGTAATTGGTCACTTTAATGAAAAAGAAAACATAATAATCTCGTATTTTATTTATGTTACATTTTTGCATGATTTTCTGTTGATGCTGATGCCTGATGGGGGCATTTGTTTGTTTGTTTACAGTTATTTACAGTTTCAAATGGGGTGCCTAAAACTTTTGCACATTACTGTACGTATCACTTGAAATGCTGTTGCATACACATAATATGCAAATCCTTCCCATGGTTTGATTAATCTAGCTGCACAATATAAATAATTTTGGCATTGCATGTGGTCAAGACACTGGAAAAAACGAAGAGCTGGCTCACATATACGTTTCTTTCTGAACAAAGAAAATCCATTCTGTGCTCAGTAAATGTATTTTTGTATTTCCTGTTAATCACACAAACACCCAGTAATAACGTGTCTCATCCAGGCTGTTATTTTCTGTCCCAATTCTCTGTGCATGCTCAACTTTGTACAGTGCAGTCGCTTATGCGTGCACAAACTATTCAAACGTGGGACAAATTGTATCTTGTGCGTACACAGTCTCATTTCGCGTGCCCAGTAAAACATGGCCTTGTTGCATATTTATTTCTCAGCACTCGTGAGCTATGCATCAAGCACAGATGGAACAACCTGTGCAGTGCTGCGCAGCTCCCCCTCCTTTGCTGCATGGGTAGGGGTGCAAACCGTAATGGGAATGCTGTTGTTCTGCAGTTCTTATGCAGTATGCTTCTGCATTATGTTGATAGGCTTATGATATGGCAGTATTGCAGCTTTGTGTTGTGTATGCCTGGCTTTAGAGAAGGATAATGTAGTTCAATTTTGGACGGACTTGATCGAATGTCAAGACCATGCAGGTCAGGTCAGGTCAAGGAACATGCACTGGTGACAGCATCCACGGCACTACGAAACCACCTTGGGTCCTGGTTGGCAACCACCCAGGCAGAAAAACGGCCCATCCCCACCTCTCGAAAGTAACCATCTTTCTGCCACAACCAGGTGAAACGTGGCGTGTCTTTTGGCCTTCTCCAGCCGCTGTGGTCCTTAAGAATGAAGCACCTGAGTGCTGGATCATCCCCAGATAAATGCACCGCATGGCAAAAAATTCATAACTGACATTACCTCACTATGCAACTGATACTCCTCATCTGACTCTCCCTAAGAAACGGATTGTTTGACACAATGTCATTCCAGTGGCACCCAAGGATCCTCCAAAGAGACCCCTGAAGACCACACAGAAACATTAATTATGTTATCACTGAATCACAATGAATGATTTTGTATGAATTTGTGTCAAACAGGTAAGGTGCAGGTGTTACATTCTGAGTGTCCCTTCTTGTTTGTATTGGCATTAAATTCATTAAATCATGATACAGGATAATTGAGGAATCGGCCAGCGTTTCAAAGACCAAAAGAAAAACAAAAAAAACATTTTCCTCTTTAATATTAATCACAAACATATTTAATTTTAACTAGCGCGCTGACTACCCGTCACTTGACGGTAAATGCCCTAAAATACCAACAGAAAATTACAGGGGCAAATACTGTGTAATTTTAAAATGGTCAAAAACTCAGTGACTGGTTTATTAGCAGTGAAAAGAAAAAAAAATAGCCAAAGCAAAGGAGTGTGCAACAGGAAATAATTTCTTTTCAGGATGGGGAAAACATAAAAATGTCATCAAGGGCTCAAAACTGTGAT
>OMMV01037308.1:0-11045 GCA_900302635.1 Chatrabus melanurus | reverse complement strand
GTTTAAACAGTCAAGTTCACTGACAATAACATATCTGAACTGATTTCCATGAAATTAGCCATTTTCCTATAAAGTGTAGCATGGAGATGAAAATTTGACCTTTAACCGATCCAAGCCAAAATCAAATGACTTCATCCCATCTGCAGGCCCATTGTACGTGCCATGTTTGATTAAAATTGGATTATGTGTTCTTAAGAAACCTTGCTAACATACTTGCATGCATAGTTACACAGAGTCCAGAGCGTACGCCTCCAGCGGCATCACTAACTTTGTCCCAGTGTATGCAGGGAACTGGCCCACCCTAAGATGATACATTAAATTTCACCTGCCAAAAGGCTCACTTAAAAGACACGAACTAAATGCTCATGTTATCAAGTTTTACAGTTTTTTTAATTGTCAGAAAGCGGAAGAAGCACAAAAATAATTTGGTCATAAATGGGAACCTAAGGCTGGAAAAATTAACCCTAGTGGTTTTTTAACGAGCATTAGGCTGCTGCCAACTCTCACAAACCAACTTTATTAACTTTAGTAATTGTAATTAAAAAAATAAAGTAAAATACAAATAAATAAATATAATTTTCATTTTTAATGTTTTTATTTAATATAATAACATAACAGAAATATAATAAGAATTTATTATCATTGTTGTTGCTGCTGCTGTTGTTGCTGTTATTTTGCAATTTACTTTTTCATTGAAAATATTCCTATGACTGTGAAAAATAGGTTTTATTTGTTATATTTCTTCTTTCTTTCTATTAAATTTTTCATGTGCAGTGCAAACTAGTGAGATTGTTAGCAACAATCTGTCACTGACCGGCTGCGACATGCATACATGATGTGCACAGTCAGAGGTCTGACACTGTGTGTAATCACACTTACAGACAATGTGCATATCTCTGATTTCAGGACAGCCTACAGTGAAATCCCATTAATCACGTGATGTAGACTTTTACTGTTCATCAATAATGTAAAATGTTTGAGGGAAGCGCAGTGTTTCTTGATGACAAAAATCATTTACATAATTAGCGTAGACTTGAATGACTTAAGAAGAGGTTGGATATAAAAATCGAATGTGTTACAGAAGTATTCGGGAAGGCAAGGGTCGCTTTAGGAAGCCGGGGTCGGTTCTGACAGAGCGGGACGGAAGGTGTTGACTAGATGCAAGCGAGTTGGAACGACAGTGTAGATAACCCATTTTCCACCCACGCAGAGAGCACCTCTTTATAAGGGCCTTGTGACTGGGCCCCAGGCACCTGAGCGTCCCCAAAAATAACCTCTGCTGTGGCTCCGCGCCAACATGTTTAACGCCAAACCACACAGCATGCTGCAGTCACACAACCACATTTGCCGCCTTGAGACTCTTATTTTCATTACCTGCTGATTATTTTGTATTACCGGTAATCGATTAATCATGTAATTCTATAAAATGTTTTTTTAAAAAGCTTCCAAAACATTTTTTTTGTTCTGTACCCCCAAAGCATCAAGCTGACATTATCATACAATTTCCAGATCATGTTCAGTTGAAGTAAAATAGGATTTATATTTATATCAAATATATGATAAAAGATCCAAAAATAGTGCTCCAAATTTATTTCAAACTGGGATGCACAGCAGATAAGACTTTATCATTTTGGAAGACAACTTCTAACCGATGTTTAGAAAAAGGAGAAAAGGAAGCAATGCAGGACGCCGTGACAAAGAGGAAAGTTGAAGGCATCAGGATAACGAGCAATCATGCACTCAGAAAATTTTAACACCAACTTTAATTACATTTATTTTGTCAACAGGTTCTACAAAATTGTGTTAGGCCAGTTAAAAGCAAAAGTGTTAAGTTCATCTAACTAAATGAACTTGTATTATTGTATTATATTATATATTATGTAAAATTATTTGAACTTAAAAAGACATGTATTTTAAGTAAATTGAAAAGAAAAAAGTTCATATTAAGTGAACAACCCACCTCATTCAATTTTTTGATGCAAGAAACAGACGGATTACTTGTGGCAAAAATGTGAAGCTTAAAAAATTTTTTTAAAAACTTCTTCCCAATTTCCAGAATTATTTGCTTGTGACAAACATGGGTTTGTTTATAGCAGTTAAAACCAGTCCAAAAACTACAATCTGGTTTTTAGTGGTTGATTTGTCTTAAAAGCCCTTTAAATTTACTTCCTTATCTTTGGTGTACGACACTAACGACAGTTTGAAAAGATTTAAAATCAGATTATCTCTAATTTACCTGTACTGAAGACATTTTACCTTTGATTTAGATCATTATAAAATAATGGGAATGTAATGTTATAACTTGCTTTATAATTATATGATTTGTATGAAGTGTCCCAATAAAATTATAATGAATTGAGTTCATTTTCCCACTATGCTTTAGATATATTTAAAACCAGTTGACAGTAAAAATAAATAAATTTTAAAAATCTGGTTTAAACAGCTTCAAAAACAGGCTTGAAGTGTCTTAAAACCACTTTGTTGTGCAAAAGTTTCAAAATCAATTTACTTAAACAGAAGCTGCACTGAAAAAAAGTAACACTCAAATGAATTAAGTTTGTTCAACTTAACTTAACAGTTTGGGGTAAATATTTCTTGTTAAGTTAATTTAGATCAACCTAGTTCATTGAGTGTCACCGATTGAAGCATTTTTTTAAAAGTTGATCCAACAATTCTCTTTTTCAGTGTGAAACTGAAACAATTATTAAATAGACAAATGTAAATCAATTTCAATTTTAAAATTGGAGTTTTGATATATATTTTTTTATCTGTAACTCACTGCTGTGCACATTCTTTCAAGGGGTGCTCCACATATCATGCACAAACCAAGGATGGGTCCATTTTCTCACTTTAAAATAAACACAACAAACTTAAACTTTGTGTAAATCTTTCTTGTTAACTTAATTTGAATCAACATAATTCATTTCAGTGTCACCAATTGAAGCACTTCTCCAGCAATTCTCTTTTTTCAGTGTGAAACTGAAACAATTATCAAATTTTTCTCTGTCTGATTAACTAATCCTTTAATTGCTACATTTAATAGGAAAGTGTAAGAAAAATAAAGCCATTTATGAGTCATCAATTTAAATTTTAAAAATTTATTTGATGTGCTTAAGTCTTTTATATATGCAACATTCTGCTGTAAACATTCTTTCAAGGACAGCTCCACAATCGTGCACAAACCCAGGATGTGTCCATTTGCTCATTTTATAGTGAACACAAGAAACCTAACAACCTTTATTTTCAAGCTTTGTGGTCACAATGACACAAAATAGAGCGTGTGAGAATATCCTGGGGGGAAAAATGTTGTACCAACTTAAAAAAGTGCTTCAATTGGTAACACTCAAATTAATTAGGTTGATCCAAATTAAGAAGTAATATTTATGCCAACTTGTTAATTTAATTGAGAAAAACTTAATTCATTTGAGTGTTACCAATCGATGCAATTTCTTTAGGCTTTCTCTTTTTTTAGTATAATAAAAAAGAGGTGTAACATAGAAAAATGTGGGGCTTTGCGTGCTGACTGTATTTTACTTTCATGGCAGCGAGACAAACAGCGGAAACATCGTCTTGCAGTCTGAACTAGAAGTAATAATCCCTGCTGAAAAGCTTCTTTCCTTTCTCAGAGGGTGAATCCAGATTTACAGCTTGACAGCAGTAACACATCATAACAAAGAGCCAGCGCTCTGGAAATAAAAGATATTCCTTACATTAAAATTGGCAGGTGGTTTCAGGCGACACTTCCTGTTCTCTGTAATCAGAACGCATTGGACGTTTCATTCATGATTAAGGCAGCAGAACCTGAAGCATAAACCGTCTTAAACACTATGCGACACTTCCAAAACCGCATGAAGTTTTTGACATCAAAATGATCATTACTCTGGTTTTGATAAATCATGTTTTCACCACAAAACTGCACAGAAATAATGATTAGAAATGGCAAAGTATGATGTCATTGGCTCTGAAGATCATCAGTGAGAGGCCATTTAGGAGCCTGATAATCAGGAATAATGCAAACATAACACTTAATTCGCATTAAACCGGGTGTGGACTATTGGCGGCCCGGGGGCCACATACAGCCCTCACCTTTACTCAATCAGGGCCCCCAATAAACTTCAAGTTAATAAAAATGAAAGTTGCTTATGTTAAAGGTGTTATAAAAGATTTAAATGATTTTACAAACTCGTGGCGAACTCAATAAACTGTTCGGAAACCTTTCAAAACCTTTGAAACACCTGTGTTTTGAACATTGTTCCAGATTGCCTGAAAAGGAGCCCATAATGTGTTGTGCTGACACCTGCCAAACACTGGCACATGCAGAATGGTTCAGGAATGTGCATCCATATCAAATTCTCAATTTCATATTTAAAGGCTACAATCAATGCAGGGTCTATACGTGCACGAGCATGTATGTTGCTTGTTTTTAAAGTGAAATTTAAAGCTACAGCGTGTAGGATTTAGGGGTGTTTATTAGCAGAAATGGCATATAGCATTCATAACCATCTGTTTATTAGTGTAAAATTACCTGTAACAATGAATCGGTGTGTTTTCATAAGCTTAGAATGGGCCCTTCATATGTACATGGGAGCGGGCCCCCTCATAGAGGCTGCCATGTTGCACCACCATGTTGATACAGTAGTCCAAAGGGGACATACTTACTGTACCTTTAACAATTTGGAGGGCAGCCGGAAGACTGAAGCAAAAAGCAGGAGAATCAGTGGTTGCTCCCTTATACACGGTCTACTGGTTGCTAGTGCAGGCTAACAAGTTTGAGAACTCTCATTTTTGTGAAATGGAGGATCATACATATTGCTTATAATAAGAAAAGGTAAGGGAGCATGAATCCCCGTCACCAAAGAAGCAAAAACGTGAAGGGAAGCAAAATCGTGACCGACGACGGCATAATGCAATCTGCAACCTCACCACTAGATGACCCTAAATCCTACACACTGTTGCTTTAACAAAATTGTCACATGTCATAATGGGTTTTGCAAATTCTTGTCCCATTCAGTTCACTTTAAACTGTCCGATAGCTGACAAAAATCCAACTGACATTTTTCTTTCTAATTAGGAAGCTGTTGGCTCTGAGACTACAGTTTTGTGATCAGAAGATATAATTTAAGGTTTGCATGGCAGGTTGTTCCAGACATCTTCATGAGCTGCCTGTTTCTTAAACAAAACCACAGTATACTGTAATTGCAATATGACAATAAACCGAGCTAACCAGCAGCTGAGCCAACAGCATCTCAGCTCCACCCAGAGGGCTGCACCATATGACCTTCCCAAAAATACGACAAAAGAAGGCCCCGTTCACGATATTCAGCCGTTAATTAGCTGTCAGCAGTTTTCTATGTGGAACAATGAAAGCGGTGAGGCGAGAGCTGCTAATGTCGGTCATGTTGGCCCCGTCATTCCTCAAGTGGCCTTTTGGCTCGTAAGCGATAGCCTGAAAAAGGGCAGCAATCTTATCATCAGATGGAGCTACAGAGAACAGAGGAGAGCCAGACTGCAGGGACGGCAGCCCGGGAAAGAGTCAAACAAGCACAGCACACATATATCTGCAAAACGGTATTTGTTCTGATAATGCATTAAGATAACAGCAGGAAAACAAGCTCAACATATTCTATGGTAACAAAATGTTACAGGGAACGTATAGTGATGTTAAATGGAACATGGACCACATGAGCTCAGTACTTCCCAAACTGGGTTTTTTTCATAACTTTCATTTATGCCAATCATTAAGAAATACAAACAGTTTGGCACTGTATGGTAAATCTGTCTGGAGTAGGCAGTTCTCAAAAACTGAGCGACCGCACAGGAAGGAGACAAGTGAGGGAAGCCACCAAGACACCCATGTCAACTCTAAAGGAGTTATAGGCTTCTGTCTTGCTGAAGTTCAGCAAGAATGCTTAACTTCGCCTGGATGACTGAGAACCTGCACAGATCTGTTTTGTTGTATGAAAATCCTTCTCTGCTCCACTCCACTATGAAGCTGTGAGTGGTGATGCAACAGACAAAAGTTGCACTATGCACAATTTTTCCAATTACAGCCACAGAACCCTATCACTTCTTCAGAGTTGTCTTGGGTGTCTTGGTGGCTTCCCTCACTAGTCTCAGCTTCATGGTGGATTGGAGAAAAGATGGATTTTCTTAAAGAGAAGATGTGAAATTTCAGCTACATTTTTTGCCAGAAAGCACATTAGAGACTTGAGCCAAGATTTGCTCTTGCTTTAAAGTACTGACTGGTGATGCAACAGACAAAAGTTGCACAATCCCAAGTTTCTCTGATCACAGCCCCAAAAGCCTATAACTCCTTCAGAATTGTCTGGGTGTCTTGGTGGCTTCCCTCACTTGTCTCCTTCTTGCACTGTCACTCAGTTTTACAGTACCATACTGCTAATATTTTTTTTTAATGATTGGCATAAATGAAATCCAAGACATATTCAGTGACTTGGAAATGTTCATGTATCCATCCCCTGACTTGTGGAAAGAAAATTAGCTGTAAAAGTGATAATTTATATTAACCACAATCAATATATTTAGTTTGTCAATTACTTATGGGCTTTGAAAATGGAGGGAGCGTGTATAAAAATAGCCTTAATTCCTAAATCGTTAATACAACATTTTTGTTAAACTCCTCAAAGCTGAAAATCTACACTACAATAATATCTTTTCATTTCAGCTCCATTGTGGTGGTGTACAGAACCAAAATTACAAATATTGTGTCACTGTCCAAATATTTATGGCCCCAACTGTATGTGAGCATTTAAGAATTAATTGTGGTCTGCACAGCTCCTCGTACACGTGTGAACACTGTGATGTCAGAGCATCCTTGAATGCATCAGCAAGGAGAAAAATGCATCTGTAAATCTTACCGAAATGGCATCAGACGTTAAAGCATCAGCAAAAAAAAGTTTTGGAAATTCTTGCTTACAAAAAGATATGCTCCTGATGTCTAAGTAAATATACATGTGACACGCACTGCATCACATTTCGACCCCTGTGTTATGAGCGCTGCAGCACTCTGATGTTCAGGCTCTTTGGTATATCTCAAGTGGATTCTGTGTCAGTCCTGGGAATCCTAAATAAAGATAAAGCTGCCGTCCCTGCAGCTCTGCAGAGCAGCGGGCCATCAGATAGACGTGGAGAGTGAGGGATGGCTTCACAGACGATATGAGGCGAAGGCCGGCTGTATCTCTGCACAAGGATTAACTGATATTGCGAGCAACGTGCCTCCTTCACTCCGGCTTCTTCTGGTCCCTGATGACAGTGCAGACCCTGTCTGGACTTTATTCCACACTAATGACTTTTTATAGATAACCCATGTGTGTATTTCAACAATCAGTTGACGTACAAAGCTTACTGACCTTTCTCTGCTGACAATGAGTCTACTGGAAATTTTTGTTTCAGCAAGTCAAGTGTTCCTTTTTTTCCCATCTTTCTGTCAATCCTTTTGGCTTCTGTTCCAACTTGCTCAATTGTTAAACAATGTGTTGCCTTCTACTCCCTGTTGCACAGGGAAGAAGATGACTAAGTGTACAAGAATTCATGGGGCTGTCATAATTAAAATATCTTTAAAAGCACACAAAAGACAGTCAACTAGAAGGGGGCTCGAAGAGCACACACCTCCGCCAAGGTCCAACAGTCCTCTGTTTACGTCTCTGCTGACATTTTTATCTCTTTCTTTTTCATTGTGAGATGATGATTCTCACATTCTTTGATCCCAGTTGCTAAACTTTGATCCTGATCGCTGAACGTTGAGCCTGATTACTCATCTTTGATCCTGAGCTTTAACCCTGATTGCTGGCCTTTAGTGCTGGACTTTGAGCCTGATCACAGATCTTTGATCGTGATTGCTGACCTTTGATCCCTATTGCTGATTTTTAACTGCTGACCTATGAACCTGATTCTCATTTTTGTTACTGATCACTCATCTTTGATTGCTGATCTTTGATTCTGGTCTTTGATCCTGATTGCTGAAGTTTGAGCCTGATAACCAATCTTTGACCTTTGATCCTGAGCTTAATCCTGATTTCTGACCTTTGATTCTAATCACTGACCTTTGAGCCTGATCACAGATCTTTGATACTAACCTCAGATCTTGAATGCTCAACTTTGGTCCTGATCACTGGTCTCTGATCCCGATTGCTAACCTTTGATCCTCATTGCTGATCTTTGTTTCTGACTGCTGCTGAGCTGTGATCCTAATCTTTGTTCCTGATCACTCATCTTTGATAATGACCTCAGAGCTTGAATTCTCAACTTTGGTCCTGATCATCGATCTTTGATCCTGAGTGCTAAACTTTGATCCTGGTCGCTGGTCTTTGTTTCTAACTGCTGACCTGTGATTCTGACTCTTTGTTGCTGATCACTCATTTTTGATAATGACCTCAGATCTTGAATGCTCAACTTTAGTCCCGATCACTGATCTTTGATCCTGAGTGCTAATCTTTGATCCTGATCTATCTTTGTTTCTGACTGCTGACCTGTGATCTTGATTCTCATCTTTGTTCCTGATCACTCATATTTGATCAATTTTGAAAATTATGGCAGAGGTAACGATATATTTGTCCAAGCACATAAAACAATTGATACAGTTGCAATAAATAGCAAACTTCAAGGACAGTCCAGTTGTAGTTTTATCTTTATTTTAGTCCAGAGACACAGTGGCGCTGTGTTATTTTCAAGACCCCACGAGCAATGTACTGGTGCATCTCCTGTGACAATCTCCTGCTGTGGATGGACAAAATACTTGACCCACCTACCACCTATTTTCTTCCATCTTCAGCAGCATTCACACAGAGGCCACAAATCTTCACGAAAGAGTCTCAACCTGTCGGTAACTGCAGCCATGAATAAATACGATGGAACGTGAGCATGTCATCAAAAACCAGCAACACTGTAACCACATCCAGATGGACCAAGCCACTCGTCTCACAGGGCTCCCCTTTCCTCTCTGGCGTACAAGGGGTCGAGTTTTGCACCTTTTCAGCAGCTGAAGAAATGAGACAATCCTCTTTTGTTGATGATCCACTGTTGTATCTTCTGCGGGACATAAATCCCATAGCCATTTGACAGCCAGACAAGCATGATGCTTTTCAGATGTGAGAAGACTGGTTCATTATTGATGACAGAAAACATCAAATATAGCACAATAAATATTCAGCCAAAGAATTTTTCAATGCAGGATGATTACTTTTAAATTAGACATGATCTTCAACAACAAAAAATTTGATTTTGATTGAGTTTAGGGCAAACTGACATAACGCATATAAATGAAGAAAATATGATCTTGAATACAGCATTACAAGTAAATAACTAGATGTCAAATGTCAGAGTTCAAACAAATCATTAAATCATTGTACTCATCTGCAATTTAAAGCAAATCACCGCCAAAATCAGCCTTTTGGTGGTGTTTGTGTTGACACTGTAAAAGCAATGGAAACCTGTTCCTGCCACAAAATAAATTTAAAAAAATAATGAAAAAAATAAAAATTAAATTTTAAAAAATACAATTTTTAATTTTATAAATCATAAAATACTAAGTCGAAATTCTGACTGTCATAAACATGCAAAAAAAAAAGAAAATCAAAATTACCAATTTCTGAGTCATGGTTTTGACATTTAAAAAAAATTAAAAATGACTAATTTATAATTTTGAAGCATCAAAATTATTAGTATCTGTTATCTATTATGTCAAATTACAAATTAGAAGTCATTTGGACATTTTATATCGCAATTATGATTTAGAAAATAGAAATTTTGAATTTCTCATAATTTTGCCTTTTTTGTCATCCATACATAAATTTTCTAAACCCACTTATTCTATTGAACGGTCAATGGGGGGCTGGAGCCAATCCCACCAGTCATTGGGTGGGTGTAATTGTCAGCATTTTTTTGTTTGTTTTCTGGCAGAAACAGGCTTTGGCAGATGCTTAAAGTACTTTACAATGATGCCCCACCCACCCCCACACCCACACACTCTTCAGCGTGCTGCAGTTTAAGGTGCTCAACTGCGCACCTGGAGCAATTTAGGGATTAAGGGCCTTGCTCAAGGGTACCTTAGTGATTTTCCCCTTTGATCAGGGAATTGAACCCAGGATCATCTGGTTATAAGTCCACTTCTCTCACCTCCACCACCTCCCCGATGCCGTTTTGTATTTCAACAAATACATATGAAGCAGAGTCCATTTCATGCTAAATGAATCCGGTATAGAAACACGCCGGAATAATAATTCTTAATAGGTTGTAATGCAAGGACATGTTTAACGATGTTCAAAAACATTTATTCGAGACAAACCGATTGTGTATATGTTTCAAGGTGTAATTAAGCGTTTACTCTCCTCCATTGCTGCAAGACCTCTTTGAAACTTTACCTGTTATTTGACCCATACAATGTTTTCTATTTTATGTTCACTTTTTCACATTTAAATTTTTTTTTCAGATTCAAGGTATTACACATCCAAAATTACTGCTTTCTAGGCCCTGTCACTGATATTTTATCTGACTTTCTTTCGTATTTTGACCTACTGTAGAGCAGCAGGTTTGAAAGGTTTTGTGACAAACGCTTTTTAATAATTCATGAAGCCCTTGTAATACTTCTTTTCCACCAAAAGGGTGCAGCACATTGCCTTTTCAAGGTAAACATGCAAAGAAAGTTCTTCAACAGAGAATTGGAACCAATGGGAAAGTAAGAAACACGCTTATTATTCAAATGTGCTTCTGTTCAATTTTGAGGGAAATCTTTTTACTCTGATATTTGACCGTTTATGTGGACGTTTACTTTACAGATTCAGATCTGGTACATTCAACATGTGACCGTCTCATAAAATATGATGCCTTCTTGCAGATTCAATTTCCCAGCAACACATCAAAAGTCAATCCAACCAACAATATATATTTTGGGTACATCTGCAATAATAATAATATATTATAATTCTACACCCACTAAAAAGAATTCCTCCATGGACATGAAAACTTGCAACGTTTTGGAGGGGTTTTGATTTAAAAAAAAAAAAAAAAAAAAAAAAAAAAAAATTGTCAGA
>OMMV01037300.1:0-11761 GCA_900302635.1 Chatrabus melanurus | reverse complement strand
AAGATCCAAATATTTGTCGAATATCCAACCTGAAACTAACTTCACCACGGTCTCGCAGAGTACGTGTGGTCAGGCTGGCGGGCCGACGGAGGAAGAGGAAAGGGTGAGGTGCGCCGACTTTCAACCGCTCCGGAGACTGGTGAAGCGCGCTGTCATTCAGCGAGGTGGGCCCGACTTCGCCCACCTCGCGAGCAGTCTCGAGGGATAAAATGTGGTTGGAGGGGTCCAAACGAACAATTTTCAAAATTGTCCCCCTCCAAAGTAATGGTTGCGACACGCATGCCTGCAATAACAAATCGATGTGTTTTCATAAGCTTAGAATGAGCCCTTCTACATGGGAGCGGGCCCCCTCATGGAGGCCGCCATGTTGATACAGTAGCCCAACAGGGACATACTTACTCCACCTTTTGCATTTTGCAGCGCGGCTGGAAAAAAGAAGAGGAATCAGTGGTTGCTCCCCTATACACTGTCTGCCGGATGCTAGTGCAGGCTAACAAGTTTGAGAACCCTCGTTTTTGTGAAATGGAGGATCAGACATGTTGCTTATCACGAGAGAAGGCAAGAGAGCATGAATCCTCATCGCCAAAGAAGCAAAATCTTTAAGGGAAATATTATTGTGACTAGCGACAGCATAATGCAATCTGTAACGTCACCACTAGATGGCACTAAATCCTACACACTGTAGCTTTAATATGTACATTACATGTTCAAAACATGTTTTTGTAGCTTAAGCATAGAGGTAGTAATTAAGTGGTGTTGATGGTAACTTATAGCTTAGAGTTCAACCCTTTAAACAGGCCATGTCATCAGTATTGTGCCATAAATGATATATTTGACATGTTCTATATTGGTAAGGACTGCTCAATGAAAGAATGAGCTTATTTAAATATGCTTAAATGTTGAAAACATTTGTACTTAAGTTTCATTTTGTTGTAATTTGTAAATTAAAGTGATAAGAAATGAGTGTCGTCCTAATTGTGACTGTAATAGCTCGCAGTGGTTTATGTGTGACGGATGATCGAAACAGGTGTGCGAGAATTACAGCTGAACAGGCGTGAAGAGGAGGATGAAATGAGACAACCGGCAGATATACGGCGCATGAACTGTCTGCAACCACAAATATTTCATCCAAAAAAAAAAAAAGCACATTTTATTAATTCTCTTCAAAATAAATAAAGAAACACAATGAAATAATACTCATAAGATCGCTGACCGCGTGTAACAGAACTTCAAAATAGTGACGGCTTTTTGAAAACTGCAAATTACACACTATTTACAAAGAAAATGTACAAAATGCAGCAAACAAATATCAAGTATTGTGCAGTCCTCCCCCACATTAAACCGGCTGCTGTCTGTCAATCACTGCTGGAAAATGGCCAATGATGCCAGACAGCTTGTTGAGTGCCAGAAGCTTCAGTAAAAACTGATCTGTCACCAGAATCCGGTGGAGCAGTTAAGGAGCAGCAAACAGCTCTGTGGCATAGTTCAGTTTGGTTCAGCGATATGAGCCTGTAGAGTATCTTAGACGGCTCCTCTGTAAGCAGAATATTTGTGTCAGAGTTAATGCAATGTAATATAATGCACTGAGCCTCAAAAGGGCTTATATTCTGGAATAAATACAAGTACGGTTTTCCCTTTTTTCCCCCTTTTACAGCAGCACACAGCTCATCAAAAATCTTAAAAAAAAAAAAATTTAAATGAGGCATCACAGAGCGCGCACATTACACCACAGTCCAACATAAATAATGGTAGTTTATGAAACAATTTGTAGGTTTAAAAAAAAAATGCTTCTAGTTACCTTGACCTTAAGAGCCCAATATCGATAGGATTCTTAGAGTAACGTAACGTACAGTGGCATTAAAATGTTTTGGGATCCTTGAGCTTTTACACATTTAAATTTTTTTTACAATGTCTAAATTTTAGAAAAGAATTCAGGCTTTTTCTATCATTTGTAAATCATGAAAGTACAGCAGGTGGGCCATGAGAGATCATTAAAAAAAATGTATCTGATTTTTAATTTTTAAATAAAATTTAGTATTACTCAAAAATACTTATGATTATTTTAGTAATGTAATCAGACGTAATAAAGTCATTTATCTGAGGTAGTTTAACAGAATACATATATGGAAATACTTAATTTAGTCTCATGTGTTGATCAAAATTGTGATTAAAGTTCTGGGTGAGCCGTAGAAGATTTTCAGATTTCAAAGTGAGTCGCAGCGTTCTTAAGTTTGGGACTAGCTGTACAAAATGACATAAAAAAAAATATCAAAGCCAAAAAAAAAAAGAAGGGGAACCCATAAGTGTGGGCACCCTTTAATAGAACACAACAAAATCATCACTTACAGCCAGTTTTATTTCGGCAGCTCAGGGGATATACATCTATGCACATTTCCAAGTCACTAAATATATCAGCTCATTTACATCGATCATTAAGAAATAAAAATAGTAAATCTGTCTAGAGCAGGCAGTTCTCAAAAACTGGGTGACTGGTGCAAGAAGGAGACAGACAAAAGCAGCACTATGGACAGTCTCCCCAATCACAGCCACAGAAGCCTATAACTCCCTTCAGAGTTGTCTTTGATGTCTTGGTGGCTTCCCTCACTAGTCTCCTTCTTGCATGGTTACTCACTTTTTGAGAACTGCCTACTCCAGACAGATTTACCATACAGTATTATACTGTTTGTATTTCTTAATTATTGATTTAAATGAAGTTAAAGACAAATTCAGTGATTTGGGAAATTTTCATGTTTCCATCCCCTGACTTGTCTTTATAAAAAAAATTTTTTTTTTTATTAAAAAAAACGGTGTAAAAGTGATGAATTAGTTGTGTTATAGTAACGGTGCCCATTCTTATGCATTCCATTATTTTTGACTTTGATATTTTCTATTTAACTCATAGGACACTGTAGAGATTTGTTTTCACGGCAAATTTAAAGAGCATCATTTTAGAAATTTTAAAATAGAGAAGCCTGAACTCTTTTTAAAAAAAAGTTTGATGTCGTAAAAAAATGAAAATGTATAAATGCCCAAGATTTCCCAGACTTTTTCATGCCACTGTACATGAGTACCGAGTTTGGTAATAATCTAATATGTACAGCAGAAGTTATTTCACACATGAGCAATTTGTGGTTAAAGAAACACTTCCAGTGAGTTTGACCTTTGACCCGCTCTTCTCAAAACCAACAGGGCTCTTGAGGTCTGAGTGCCTAACGTACATACCAAGTGTCATAACAATTGGGTATGTACAGCAGACGTTATCACGCTCACAGGCACGCAAATTTTAGGTGAAATGATGCTTGCAGTGACTATGAGCTATGACTTTATGACCCTGCAAAATCCACTGCAGGTTTTGGTCACATGACTGGCATTTGGCTGATCAGCTCTGCTGAACATCTTGAAAACAATGCAAATGCCTGTTGTATTAGCCTCAAAACAAACAAACAAAAGGCTTCTTGAAGTCAGGCTTCCAAAAGGCGCTGTCACACTTTGACATTTAGGCCAACAACTAGTGAACGAGGTGGTGAAAGCAAGAAAAAGGAGAGAGAAAAGTGGGCACACGTCGGAGAAAATCACGTTCCCGAAATTTGGTAGCGGACCTCAAACGCATCACAGCTTGTCACAACATGTTTGTAGCAGAGGCAGCCGTTATCCAGCGCTCCATTATAACAAGTGGGAGTTACCAAAGTGGAAACGTTCGGGAGAGGGGTTCGACACACCGCTGTCCAGTGATTCTGAGCAGGTAGACGAACCAACACCCACACCAGTAACTCAGGCTTTTGGAGCCTGTTCGCACCGGTACCGCAAACTAACAAGGGTTACCGCACGCAACGTGCATGTAGCGCCGATCTACGGTCTGTAACAGTGTCCTACGTAGCCACAGATAGGTCGGCAAATGGCGAAAAATTTTCAACAAACAACAGCAAATTTTGGACGCGGTCGCTGTTCATCAGCGAACACCGCCGAAGGCTAGCACGTCAAAGCGTGACTGCGCCTTAATATACAAATCAAGTTTGGTAACAATCAGTTATGCGTGGCAGAAGTTATGCACTCATAAGAAATTTTTGATTTAAAAAAAAAAAAAGAAAAAAGAAGCTTCAAATAAGCTTGACCTTCTGACCCCAAAATCAATAGGCTTTGTGGCCAACATGTCCCAAATGTATACTGAAAAATGATTCTGGCAAATGTGGGGAAAGCGAGGGATGAACAGCCAAACAGGCGGTAAATGTGACAACAGTACCCCGCAGCCTTTACAGGCTGAACGTTGTTTCTGTGTGCACTTCTGTCGAACAGAAGAAAATTTTAAAGCAAAATCAAGAGAGTAAACACATTCAGAGCAGGTAGTGCAAACAGCTCTTCTTTTCTCGAGTACTCACACACACGTCTGCAGACACATTTATGTGTGCGTTTCTCCCTTTGTTCCATACTTTAAAATGTTCTCCAGAAAAGCAGTACAGTATTGATCGGTAGCTGTTACTGGTGAATAAACGGTAAGAATCACAGCAGGAAGAGGTTGTTTTTTTTTTTTTGCCAAGTTGAAAGCGAACCATCTTATAATCAGCACCAGATGAAAGTCCTTCGCTGTCTGACCAGAGCTGTGCTGGATAACGGTAGTATTTTTGCGATTATACAGTAAGTAGATTGTGTAGTGCGGTGTTGGTCTTGCAGAGTCCGTCTTGTGCTCACTGCTACATAAGAATCAACCAATAATCAAAGGGGTTTTTTTTTTAATGGCTAATGATGCAGGAGGTCCCTACAAATTAAAACAAAAATATCATGCACAACAAAATGTTAAAAAAAACAAAAAAACAGTGCATTCGGTTGGCAGGTGTCGTTTTCTCCACTGGTGCACCGATGTACGATAATGTTAAACCGCTCATTTGCAGCGGTAAGCTAACTCCCCTTGTTAGTCACTTAAATCACATGTCAGTTTCCTCATCCATATTGGGTCCTGCCCAACAATAACAGACCAGCAACTGACATTTCCCCCCCCCACCCCCAACTCTGCCTCTTACTTCCTCCGCAAGCTGCCTGGCCTCTTGACCTGCCAGAGGTGATTGTGGATGGTCAAGGCGTCCACGCTGACGGACATGGTCTTGGCTGGGATGATGGTGAACTGCTTGCGGTCCGAGTTGTATTTGTAGAGCTTCTCGATCATCTTCCTGCTGATAGTGCGTGGGCCTGTTCCCGTGAACTTTACGATCTCCTCGGTTTCTGGCGAGTACGAGTAAATGGCACGGAACTGGCAGCCGCCGTCCCGGAAGAGGATAATCAGGTGATTCGACTCACACTTTTCTAGCTCCTGCAAGACAGTTAAACAGTAACAAATATTTGGAAAGTGTGGGGAAAAAAACAGCAAGGCGAAAGCTCAACAATTAAACTTGTTTGTGCCAAAACTGAAAAGTTCATGCAACTGAAGTTCACAAGATCAATTGCAGATTTCAGACCTTTGATCCTGCTTGTGTTTAACCCTATTTCAACTGTCAAAGTAGCTTGATTAGCACTAGTAAATGTCTCTCGTGGTCCTACATCTTGCTGCACTCTGTACCGATTGGCAACTACCTATACAGAACAGGGGTCAATCCATATCTCCTGAAAGTAGCAATCTATCTACTGGAACCAGGTGATTCTTGGATGTCCCCTTGGCTTGGTCCAGTTGCCGGGGTCCTCATCAGTAATGAAGCACCTGTGTGCTGGATCATGTTCAGGAAAACGCGGCACATAACGGTCGTGTCACAGCTGACATTCCCTCATAATACAAGTAAATGTGTAATCTGGATCATGAGTGTCAGCCAAAGAGTCTTCAGAGAGACCTAGTACCAAACACATCCAGCCATCATCTTATGGGTCAGCATCCAGTCTCACAACCATACAGTAAAATCACACGCACCGGGACTCTAAAATCTTGACTTTCATTCTCTTGCAAAGATGTCAAGGTTATGTCAGATCTGGGAGCATGCACTAGTGCCACGCGTCCCCACAACAACCACACTATGGACCATCTTAAAAGTAACCATAGATCTGCCACAGCCAGATCATTCCCATAGAAATGTGCCTCGTGGCCAAAATGTCACAGCTGACATTACCTCACAACGCAAGTGATACTCCTCATCCGAGTCTCCCTGAGTAACTGCACGTTTGACACAAAGTCATTCCAGCGGTACCCAAGGATACTCCGCAGAGCCCTAGTACCAAAGACATCTAGTCGTCACCTTAGGTCACTGGTTAGTGTCCAAGTCTCACAACCACACACTAAGACTAGAAGCACCAAGACCAAGACCCTAAAGACTTGGACCTTCATTCTTCTGCAAAGGTGTTGGCATCGCCAAACACCTCTGTCCAGCAACCTCATGATTCCATAAGTTCTTCCCAGATGTTTTTTGATCTCAAAGGCCGAGGACCCAGAGACATCAATGTCACTGGGTGAATGTCTCTTCAAGTTCAACACTTTCACTACATATAGATACACTTCTGATGGCTGAGTCCAAGAAGTCATTGAAAGCCTGGACCTTAGTCTTGACCCAGGACAATCACAAACCCAGACACTCAGATTCTTCACTCAGCTTGTTAAGTGCTGCAATCAGGGTATCCATTGGTTCCGCAAATATCACAGCATCGTCCGTGAAGTCAAGGTCAATAAACCTCTCCTCGCCAACCAATGTACCCAAGTTGCTGGTTTCCCCGACCCTACCCAGCACCCAGTCCATGCAAGCATTGAACAGTGAAGGAGCCAGAACACATCCCCTGACGAGCACCAGTTTTCACTGGAAAAAAACTCATTCTCTACCTCCGCTCCGCACGGCGCTCACAATATCTATGTATAGGTTATAAGTTCGCCATCCATGGCAATATATGATTTTGCCAAAGTGATCAAGATCGTTTCATGAAGGTTGGTAGATACTGGTTAGCTTGGAGGTGCACCGGGCGGCAGTAGCACCTGGGCCCATTGGTGCCGGTGCTTATCCTGAGATTCCGTAGCTTGTAGCAGATAAGAGTCCACGGATCTCCCTGGACGGGACGCCTTTCTGACACAGGTTACTTCTCCAGCCAAGCTCTGTACCCATTTACAGCTAAGTGGACTGAGCCACTACAGATCAAGTGTCTTGTCCAAATTCACAGACAGGTAACGTGACTGGGAATCAAACCCAGGTCTTACATATTGGGAGCCCAACTTTTTATCCCACTAAGCTATCTGCTCTACAAAGCTCAATCCAAAAATAATGAAATTGAGCCAATTTATCAATGGTAAGGATCTTCTAGAATCTTTTAAAAGATTCTAGAATCCAGATGTAGATCTGCTGATCTTACAGGATGACCAGGCTATGGTGACACTACATTGTGCAAATGTTTCAGGTTCATTATGAGTTAGGCCTGTGGGCAGGCAAACAGACATACAACCTCTTCCCTGCCATCAATGGGGCCTAACAACCTAATTTCAAGTGATCTAACTTACTTCCAGGATGATGTTCTTCTGGGGTTCATTAACTTTCCCAGCCAGGCAGCAATGAGCGATGGCATTGATGATGATGGGCTTGTTGGACTTGGAGCTTGGCTCTTTAAAGAGTTTAGGACCTTTTCCAAAAACACAGATAAAACACATTAACATGAGTACTGCATAAACGTTTTGTAAGACTGCGTATAGTGCTTCTGTATTCCTGCTCACCAGTGTACTCGGCTGACATGATGGAAGAAGCTATGGAGCCATTCTCCCAGTCTCTCTCCATGTTCCGACTAGAAGCTTTGCTCAGGATTGGGAACGACTCCATAGAACACACAGATCCAGCCCTGAAGAGAACCTTATGATGAGAACATTGCCCCTCCTCTACACTTATGCAAATCACGTTTTGTAATTCTCACCTTTGTGTCTCTGCCCCTCCAGACATTCTGCTATCGGGCTCAGTGGCCAAGGACAGAGTGGATCCTCGGTGACTGTCGCTTGGTTCAGCTGTAAGTCATATCAACGGCAGTATTTTACAAAATTAAACTGCACTGTTCCAAGCCCAGCCCAAAACTAATCCTTCTAGATGTGGCAACAGCTGTCTAATGTTACATTAAAGACAAATGGGTCATCCAGTGCCAGAAAAACAGTTTCTCTTGTTCTAGAACACAAGTCAAGCTTCCTACAAGAAATCTGCACAAGTGAACTTAAATAAATGAACACAGATAGCACCAGCAAGCAATGTGAAAATAACAGTGCAAAGCCATGCTGTTAAGGTGCTCTCACGTGTGGTGGATCCTTTAGAGAGACTGTTGAACCCCTCACGGTGCAATGACTTGGGTCTACCTCTGCGGGATTTAGTCCTTGGACGAGGATTGACAAGACCCTGCCCTTCCATCAGAGCATGCTGCTTCCTGCGCAGGTACTCCTGCTTAATCAGCTCTCTGCGTGCCTTCTCTTCCTCCTTACGCACTCGCTCCTCTTCCGCCTTCCGCCTTAAGGAAAGAGACCAAGGGTTCAAGTAGAATTCCGGGTATGTACTTATAATTACTGTGTGAGTGTGTGCATGAAAACGTACCTTGCCTCGTCACGTTTTAGCTCGCTCTCAGCTTCTTGCTGCTGTTTGCGCAGTCTTGCCTCTTCAGCTTTGCGCTGCTGTTTGAGGAGGAAGGCTGCTCGGCGCTTCGCCATTTCATCTTCTGCCTTCTCGTCATCCTGACACACAGACAAATAGTGATTAGCCACACAGCTGGGCAGCATAATTCAAGCAGAAATGCTGCACATCAGAGGCCACTCTTAAGTTGCCACAAGCGCACGTTACACAAGCAAGTGCTGACAGACATGTCAACTTTACCTTGAAGAAGAAGCCCAACACATTCTTCTGCTCGCCGTCTGCTGAGCAATCCTTGATGTCTGTGCTGCCGTCCTCCAGTGGCAGTTCTGACATGTCAACCTCAATCAGTTGACTTTTGATCCTGGTACTCTCAACCCCACCTACACCCTCTTGTTCTGAGTCAACAGGTTCATTCTCTTCTGTGCTCTCTGAGCTAGACACGATGGTACTGGAAATGAATGCTGGATCTTGCGATTGGGGTTTGTCGGAGATATTTCCCTCTCCGTTATGTAGTTGGTTGTGATCATCGTGGACTCTAAAGGTGGTTTTTCTGACAATGCTTCTCTCTAACTTGGAGCTCTCAACAGCCTCTCCACCCACCTGGTCTGCGCTAGAGCTTTCTCGAAAAGAAGGTGTGCATTTTTGGGGTTGGGTGTTGGATTTAATGGCTGCCATCGCCTTACTCTGTTTTAACTCTGAGGTTTTGCTGCTGGACTTGCGTTGACTGGAACTCAGCTTGGGAGGGCAGCGAGCAGGTCCAGAATGGCTCCCGCCAATATCGACAAAGTGAACTACAGCAAAAGATTTTGAATCTGAGGTAGAGGCTTTTGTTTGTGTTGTGTTGACTGTCGGGCTAGAGTCTAATTCTTGGGATCCCGGAGGCGAGACCGCACTTTGCTTCATCAGCAGGCCTTGCTGGAAGGAAAGCTGCATCATTTGCTGTTGAATAGAACTAAGAGCATTATTGAGTAGCTCTATAGATCGGGTACACTCATTCAAGTCAGGCTCAGTGCCACTGTCCTTAACCAATGGACTGGCATTGAATCTATTGTCTCTGTGCAGTTCTCCTCCCCCTGTCTGACCTGACTTTGCCTGAACCTTCAAAGCCTCAAGACAGGAGTCATCTTTGCAGGGTAGGAACTTCACTTTACCCCTATCTGTATCAGTTAGTTCTGAGATTTTCTGAGGGTGTTTTAAGGGCTGGGGAAGTGTGTCACTCTTCCCACCTCCCTTCTTCACTATGTTCAAGAATGCGGCTTTCCCTAGTTTCAGTCGCTGCCGTGCTGATAGGGCTTCCATCTTTTTCTTCTGATATTCAATAGCACGTCTTTGTTCTTCTAGTTGCATGTGAAGTTGCAGCAACTCTGAAGGCACTACTGGGGAACAAGACGTTATATTCCTTCCCAACTCAGAACCAGGTTCCTTCCCTATACCGTAGGAACTAGCATCACTCTTCAGTTGCCAGGGAGGGCACGGCGTGTTTTCAGAACCATCGGGGGTAGTCTTCTGGGAGCTGCTGGTACTTGAAAATCCATCGCGGAGGTAAATTTTGTGCAGCTTGCGCTCTGCGAAGCTTGTCATCCTCACACTGGTGCTACCTGAAGCGCTGCAGGTGCTCGCCCAGGATGCAGTACTGAGGCACGGGCTGGAACACCCACTAAAATGTTCCTTATCATCTCGCTCACTCACCTTCATGTCTTCTCTCAATTTGGCTGACTCGCCGTCTCCAAATACAGCTGTGTCTCCCTCCTCTAAGCACTTTACCTTTTGTCTCATCACCAGCTCTTTGGTCAGCTCCATCTGATCCTCCTCCTCATCTTCTTCGAGGTCTGCAATGTCAGAATCAGACTCATGCCCAGCCTCCAACCCAGTGGAGAGAGGACTGACACGGTCCTCTTCAGGGAGAAACATCTGATTTGGAGCCTCTGGTTCACCTGACAAATGAAGAAAAAAGCCTTGGGACTGCTGTGAACTGTCTACAGATCCTACTTTGGTTAGTCGGTGAGAGCTACTGACTGATTCTACTACATGGACAGGGGTAAAAGTACTTTTGAGATTGTTTAATTCAGTCATAGGGGTTTTCCTCTGTGAAGTACTTGGAAGAGTGCTGGTTTTTCTTGCTTTTACAAAACTCTCTCCACTCTCCGCTTCCTTGCTCAGGCTGATGCTCTTCTCTTTGGCAGGTTTTAGAACTGCAGGCATCAAGGGTTCCAGATAGTAACTCTCTCCGTGTTGGTCTGATGTAAAGAGGCCGGTGTCGAGGCAAGGAGAGCAACGGGTTTTAGGAACACTTGAAGTGGAAGCATTTTGTATTTCCAATTCATCCTGCTCCATGTTGCTCTCAACTTGATGTTGGGAAAACTCAGAAGGATGAATAACAGCAACCAGCTCTTCCTCCTCTACAATCTCTTCTTCATCCTCTATGCGAATGTGACCAAACTGGCTCTGACCACTCAGTCTATAAGAAGGTATTTGGGGACCTGACCTCAGCATGTGTTTGGGGGTAATGCTCATAATGTTGGAGGCCAAGCTGTCTTTGCTGATGGAGTGAGCAATGCTGATACTGTCCCCATCACCCTCCACAGGAAAATGCAGCGCATAGGGCACGGGCTGGGAAAAAGGCCTGGATAAGAGAGGGTTGCAGTGGGAAGAATTAGACCAAAGTCAGCCAACTGTGATAAAATACTGAACAAGTCATAAATATACCTGGTGCTGCATGATACACATAAATACAGTGAGAACAATCATTGTAAAGAATGTAATTTATTTGCTCACCTCAGCCTTCTCTCTGGCCAGAGCAATACTGAGCCCCTAGGTTGCCCATCGGCGTGTGTCAAAGAGTCTGACCTTTTTCTTAGCGCTGAAAAAACACAATATGCTTCATATTAGAGAATTTAGTGCTATAGAATCCAAAACTGAGTTGACACACTGTAAGAAAAAAAAAGAAAAAGAAAAAAGGCCTTTGTTTTTAATGGGAAAAAATTGGCAGCTGCAGTTGCCTGAATAATTCTGTAAAAAATACAGTAAAATATGTAAATACCTTTACAGAACAACCTGTAAATTTTAAATTATAAAGGTGTTGTAATTTACAAAATATTTACATTCTTTTTTTTTTTGTTGATAATTTAACATTGCCCTGAAATAGACTGGCGGCCTGTCCAGGGTGTACCCCGCCTCTCGCCCAATGACTGCTGGGATAGGCTCCAGGC
>OMMV01037263.1:7240-18191 GCA_900302635.1 Chatrabus melanurus | reverse complement strand
TTAATAATCTGAGGTAAAATTAGTAAAATTAGAGCATGGGGGGGATTTAGTCATAAATTATTGCTCATCTGTGGAAGCCCTCATAGAATTGTGGGACTTTGGAGATGTTGAACATTAAACATCAAACACAAAAAATTGTATAAGGTAGATAAAAAGTAATTTGGCACAGTATGACCCCTTTAATAATTATCTTACTGGATCCAAGACCATTTAATTTGAATTAGTTGATTCAGTCTGTTCTTTGAATGTTAAAACCTGGACGAAAAACATCATGAATCAAACATTTTTACACCTTTAAGAGGTCCCTGTGAGTTTAATTAACGCTCGTTAAAGTGGAGCCTTTCAGCGCAAAACCTCCACTAGTTTACACACAAACCCCCCACATTTTAGATATTTCTGTGACAGTTATTAAAGCAAGTTATTTTTGAAAGGAAAGGAGACTTTCACCTGGATCTGACTGGTGGAGAGAAGATATCGCATTCAGCCAAAAAACAGGCGTGGCACTTGTTGCAGTTTGGAAAAAACAGCAATTTGCAGTACATTTTAAACACGTCACGTTTTGACATAAAACATTAATGGGGCAGTGAATAGGATCAGTAAAGCATAGAATGGCATCGCAAGCTCGTTTTTTTTTTAAAAATTTGCCGTATATCGCGTTTTGGAAAAGCTCTTCAAATAGCTTTTAATTGTTTATATGTTTGCTTTACATAGCTTGTTACTGTGTTTTCACTCAGGTTATCCTCACAAAAATTTCATAGTAAAATGTACAAAACGTAATGCACAAACATTCCTACCGTAGTAGTTTGTTAAGGCGCAGTCACACCTAGATGTTTGGGCCAACGTAGATGAACGTATTTGCAAATGTTGGTGTCCGCTAGATTGCGTTAGCATCCGTTAACATCTGCTAGCCTCCGTTACCCTCCACTGGGCTCCGCCATCCTCCGCCAATGAACGTCGACTGCGTCCAAAACTTTTAAACATGTTTCAAATTTTTCGCCGTTTGCTGATGTACCTCTGGTTACGTTGGAAACCGTTGGAGAAAGTTAATCTCCACTACAACCAAGTTCCCTCCGCAAGCTGATGTTTGGCCAATTTTCTCGACTTTGCTCTGCGTTCACCACATGCTGGGGTAAACATTGTGAGACTGCACCTTTAAATAGTCACAAGACCATTGTGTAATCAATATAGCATGCTTTTTAAAACTTAAAATTCTCTCTCTCTCTCTCTCTCTCTCTCTCTCTCGCTCTCTATCGCTCTCTCTTTTACAAATCCCTGCATTCACCTCCAACACAGAGATTAACAATAAATCTTTCTTGCCTGGAAGAGCCTCAAGAAAAATTTCCTCCTCATCAGAGCGATATATTGTAAACCAGATAAATAAATCTCGAAATGGACACCACCACAATGGAACAACTGAGACGGACGTCAGCCAACATCAGAAGTCCGTAGACACGGAAACATGTCAAAGTTCAACGATAGACGGCGAGCATCACGCCTACGTTGTGCCTCGAGATGAAGACATTGAAAAGTCCTTCCGCGTTAATCAAGACGGCAGCATGACAGTAGAAATGAAAGTACACCTGACCATTAAGGAGGAAGAGATTCTCCATTGGACCACCACACTGAGCCGCTCCAGCCTTATTCAGGGGACCGTTTGTGTCTCTGTTCCTGAGTCCGGACGAAGCTCACCTGACTCAAACAACGCCATTGCCAAAAACTCTCCTAACATCAGTGAAGTTGAAACGAAAGAAGAAAACCAACCCTCCGTAAGGAGAAGGGGCATGGGGTTTAATGATGAGGGGGTGTATGAGGGCTACACATCCACAACTTTAAAAAAAACAAAAGCAACTTTCAATCGGGCTCCCACGCCGGGCCCTCGACATGTCAAAAATACGTCTGTTGAAAGTTTTAAAATGGTGACTGATTTAGGGGTTCAAGAGAGGACACTGGGCCAGTATTCCTACACAGAGAGGACAGCTGATGGTGAGACAACAGAGGGATATTGTGTGATCAGACACACCAGCAGCAGCAGCAGCAGCAAAAAACCAGCTCCAAATCCTCGGAAAACAGCATCTGCTGGACCGAGCAACTCCTCCATCAGGTCGTCAGGCGTGGCCGAGGTCCTTCAGATGCAAAATGATGGTATAGAGTTTACAAAGACTGTCATGCATATTTATGAGAGTCAAGGTTGCTATGGCAACCGTTTTGCAAATGATGAATATAGCACAGATGGAATACCTTTATGTAGTTTCGGTCCACATGCAGAAATGAAAGTGTCGTCAGACCACTCAGGACGGCTGTCATCAAGCAATGAATGTGATCTTGATTCTACCTGGCAACCGCCAACACCTCACCGAAACGGACAAGACGAAGTATTATCGTTGTCATCAGAGCCAACGTATCCAACTCAGGAGGTGACCAACAATCTATCTAAAGAGCCTGTAGCAGTCTCTCAAATTCATTCCCCATATAAAGTGGTAGAGTCAGTCAAAAATGGCTACACACGGAAAGTAGAGAAGAAGGAAAAGGCAGTCAAACCTAAACAGAAGAGTTCAACTTCAACAAGCAGCTCGGATAAAAAACTAAATAAAAATGTAAAAAGCAAATATGCATCTACAGACACATTCGGGAATGTGCATGTGGGAAAAAAGAATTCATCCAAAAGTGTTAAAAGTATCCAGGAGAAAAAGGCAGTAGAAAAGCTTCACTGGAAGGAGCAAACCTCATTATACACTGAAAATATGAAAAAGACTCCAACCAAGAGTCGCCTAATCACAAATAAAAGCATTCCCAATGGTAATGAACATAACATCAATACTCCAGAGACGGCAACTGGAAGACCATCAATGAAGAAAAACATGCCAGACATTTTACAACCCCAAAAATCACTTCTTACCAAACACAAATCCACGACTAAAAAAAGAACGGCATCGTCTAAAAAATCTTCAGAGTTGACTGAGAGTGTTTCTATGAACGCTTCCTCCTCCGATAACCAACATTATGTTGAAAGCTTGTTGGAGAAGGTCAACCCAGACTTAGTGCCGTACACGGAGAATGTCGCTGCAGACAAATCAGAACCTCGTACAACAGTTGTCTTTCAGATAGGAAGTGATTCTGACTCGGAGGAGAAGAACAAATGCCACATTAATCCAGCTGATCACCCGCTACAATGTGATGAGGTCCAACACTGTGCTTCTTGTGGGTTAATTTGTACTGAAAGGCCAGAGACAGCTCCGCTGCACAATGAACACAAAGAAAGCGATGATTTGAGCTGCAAAACGAAGATAAAAGATGTCGTACAAAAAATTTGCTCATCAATTCTATTCATCAGAAGAATATCTGAGTCGAAGAAAACATCAAGTCTTGAGAAGTTCAGCAGCCTTCCTGATTTTTCGTCACAGGTGGCTTCAGTGTTCGGCTCATCATCCAAAGCCTTCCTGACATTCTTGTTAGTGGCAGCTTTGCAAGATGTCTTCGCGTTAGGAGGTGGCAGTGGTGCAAGAAGCACCTCAGAGGCTTTGCTGCTGCTGGAATGCTTGCAGAAAATCTCAACTATTGAGGATGAGGATGAGCAGAGAGCAAGGCTGATGCTTTTGCAAAGCAGATCATTCTCCGAGCTCAATGCACGCTGGGAGGATTTCCAAATTCTGAGGCAAAGGCTTGACTTGACCTCTTTCTCTTCCAAAATGGCCCGGGACTTTCTCACGGAAAGAGGCGGCGAATTTCGTGATCATTGCCTGGTCATTGATGAAGTTATGGAGGAGTCAAGTATGCCACAAGACCTCCAAGCAGAAATTTGGGCCACATTACAATTACAATTTGACAGCAAGGTAGAACATGTAGCAAATAAACGAGTCCTGTCAGAGGAGGATCTGCAACAATTTGGTAAAGAATGCAGGAATGAAAAAGAGCAATGGTCTGAGAGTGAGCGTGAAGATGTAGTTGATGATGCCGACGCACATACTGGAGAAAGTTATGACTTATATAACAGGCACCCCATGTATTCAGAACATGCTAAGATCATGGAAGCAGGGGTTCAAAAAACAGAGCTCAGCGTGAAGGACTCAGAAGATTCACAGACAGTGGAGAAAGCTGTCCGCTTAGAAGGCAAGGAAGGCAGGTATGAAGGAGGAGGTGACATGCTTAGACAAGGGGAAGTTAGGATAGAAGAGGAACAAGCAAATGAGGTAGAGGAGGATGTGAAGGGCCCGAAGGAAAGAGTGGATAGAGATACAGCAGTGACAGGCAATGATAGTGAAGAAAATGAAACGAGTGGAAGGGAGGAGGACACGGAAGAGAAGGCAACTAGGAATGAGGAGGAAAAGGATGATGACGAAATGAAATGGGAAACAGAGAACGGAGAAGATGAAGGTCAGAAGACAGAGGAATCTGTGGGAACAGGAGAGGAAGGGATGGAGGACGAGGATGAGAAAGTGAAATTAGACAAAAGGAGTTGTGCTGAAGAGAGTGATGAGGAAGACACTAGGAAAGATGAGGTTGTTGAGGAGGCAGAAAAGGATGGGAAAGAGAGTGTCGAGGAGGCTGGTAAGAGCAAGAAAGAGGAAGAAGGATATGTCAGTGAAGAGGAGGAGGAAGGACCAGATGAAGAAATGGAGAAGATTACTGAGGAGAGGGATGATGGCGAGGAAGAGGAAGTCAGAGTTGGAAAGGGTAAATTGGTAGTTGTTCAGGTTAAAAATACAAATGAAAAGGAGATGAGAGACGAGGGAAGAGGAGAAGAAGAAAATGAAACAGGAGAAAGTTGGAGAGAGGTTGAAGACTACAGGAAAATGGTGAAGGAGAAGGAATTCTGTCAGAGAGAAGAAAAAACAGAAGGGGGTTGGATTTTAACAGAAAATAAAAGTAATGTGTTAAAGATGAGGTTTGAGGAAAATCAAGAATCCAAGGCAGATACTGGGAGAAATAAAGGCTACTCTGAATCTTCAAACAAATATTCCTTAGAGGATCCGTGTCAGGATGACAAAGGTAACGAGACAGAGGAGGGAGGAGAACAGGAAGTAATCAGCGACCTTCCTCACCCGGTGGAAATATCACAGGAATTACTCAACTTTGTTAACTCTGCCCTGCAGTCTTCTTCTCTTGTGTTTACATATGATGCTTGGGGTAACATGAGGATCGATAATGTTCGCACTTTGCAACCAAAGCAAAATGCAAGCACAGAGGATAGTTTATATGGACTGAAATGCCTCCAGAGTCCCAGTACCTCAGATTTGTCCGATTATAGGCCAGAAACATCTGAAAGTGGTGGTTCTAACCCTGAAGGATCTGTGGACATTTCCACAGAGAGTGGAGAAGAAACGTCAGGGAGATATATTCCGGAATCCAGGCGATCAGCCTGCATGGCGAGCGGGGGAACAAATGTTGAAATGGCTCAATTGAAAGAGTCTGCTGCTAGTTATTCAGAACTCTGCCAAAGGTCCCAATTAAAAAGCGAGAATAGCTTCTCTTCATTTGACTCTGAATCCTCAAGGGAGCATCTGTCTGGTTTCTCTACTGCGACTTCATTAAAGCCAGACGTCGAACCTGGCACAGAGGCCACACAGTGCATTTCTTTCTCCCCGCGAAAAGACTCAAATAGTGGCACGTTGATCGACAAAGGTAGATGGCTGCTCAAGGAAAATCACCTCATCAGAAAATCACCTCCGGTCTCCATGGGAATGTACAGTCATTTGGACAGTGTATCTGTCGACACAGGTCAGGAGAACACGAGTGAGGATTCCCCATCTCATTATGCTGCCTGGCACAACTCTCTCGAAACAGTTTCCTCGTCAGAGCTTGAGGAAATTGCTCGGCCTCGAACTCCCAGGTGCACCTACTACAGTATGCCCCATGGAAGTGATTCTGACCCTTTTTTGGATGATGGCAGTGACAGAATACATGTAAGCAGTGCAAAAGGACGAGGATTCAGGGTGTCACCCGCTACTGAAGCTTCCAAAATTTGGGCAAGAAAGACCAACAGTCTTTCGTCATTCGCTTCGGTTGATTTCAAAATGCCAGACAGAAAAGTGCACCCTGAGGGGGAATCCTCAGTTATGGCACAAGCAAGCAGGCCACCTGGTGCTGAAGAGAGTGTACTGCAAGCACAAGATTCTGTGGATGGACTGCACTTGAGATGCGGTCAATACTGTCCAATTCTTTAACTGAAGGTTATTTAATTTGCAAAAGTATTTACTTCTAATCATTTTTATGCAATTTGTATTGTCAGCGATCATTTTGGAATGTTATTTTTGTAATTAAAATAAACTCATTTTTGCACCCTCACCAGAATATTTGTTTATATGTGCACAAATTGAAAAGAGTTGTGCTTCTTATTTTTTGTTCTTCCAAAATGTAGGTTCATTGTAATCATTTCAATTTTTGGCTTTCAAATTTTGACATCATTATACAAAACTTAAAAAAGCTGCAAAATGCGACATCACAAGTTGAACATACGGTCAAAAGAAATGTGTTGGTCACATTTTTTTTTAAGTTCAGTAATCAAATTTGACATATGATATCAGCAATTATGACCAAGCTTGTGCTTGCATTTTTGCAAGCGCCACAAAATTCACACATTTTAACTGAAAAAGTAATGAAGGCCATTTTGAAAAAGACTATACAGTTGTGATCAGATATTTTATTTTTCGATTAAAGACGGATTCTGCCCCAGAAAAAGAACAGTTCAAAGAAATCATTGGAAGTCCAATTCTGCCACAACATTCCATATCCATGATGAGCGTATGTAAACTTCTGACCACAACTGTATGGTCCACATGGTGGTGCCACTTATATTAAAACTTTGAATCTGCTAACAAAAGCAGATTCGATTGGTTGTTCTTGCAGAACATGCGTGTATGATAAATACTGTTTTGTATTTGTACAACAGATCAAATGTGATTTGTTGCACTTTTAACAAAGAACATTTTTCTTTGAGCTTCATCTTAAGAAAGTCACTGGTTTTATTTGGGATGTGAACCTGAGTGCAGATGCAGACAGTAGAAACAGTTCAAGGAACTTTACTCCTGGCCAAAGGAAAGCTTAGTGGCTGGTAATAAAAAAGAAGATGTGCCTTGGCACATGAAAACAGTTCCAAAAAAGGGCAAAGCAGAAGCAGAGAACAAAAACAGACAAAAAGTTCCAAAAAAAAAGAAAAAGAAAGTTAAACAGACAAGAAAAACTGGAATACTCAGTAACCTCCAGGGCAGCAAGGAGAGCAGCTTGGAAGTTGCAGCTTTCTTTATTGTTTTGTCTCTTTGTTGGATTTCTACCTCAGACTGTCAGTTACATTGAACCTACTGTGTAAATTAATAAAATGTAGTTGACAAACGTTACTAAAATGTAATCTCCTGCGAGAATGATCAATGACTGTGCACATCTTATTGCACCTGCGCACGGTAACATATGCAGGCCTATTGGTTTTGGTCCTGTGCGTCTGTTTTGATCTGATTTGGCTCAAACTTGTTTGAATAATTGAGGGTCAGTAACGACAAAGTGATTTGATTTTGAGAAAAATTGGTTAAAAGTCAAGGTCAAAGGCCAAGGTCAAATTTTTGGCCCAATGAATATGTATCACCTATATATTATTAAAGACACACCTATGGTTACTACTAAACAATAATATGAAGTCATATATCACCTTTGTATTTGTCACATGACCTTTGACTTTGAAAGGTTAAAGTCAAAGACATATTGTGGTATCTCTGAATGATAAAGCATTCATTTCCCTGAATCAGAGTCCATCACGGAAGTAGCAGGTGTGCCACTCTCTGAGGGTCCCTTCTACTTTAATTTAAATTTAAGTCCTAACATTAAAGAATGAAACTTGTGCTGCATGTTATCACAGAGCCCAGAAACAAGCCAAATCTGACGATCAAAAAGTAAATCACTGTGACGCAACAGTGCTAACCACTAAGCTACCGTGCAGCCCAAAACCTATTCGATCCACCCCCCCCGACTTGTCTGAAGAAAACTGGCTGTCAAAGCGATGATTTATTGTAAATTCATCAAAGGGTGCCAATAACTGTGTCCAGCATACATTTTATGTCAGTATTTTTTGTTTCACTTTGTCAAAGCATTTTGTTTTGTTGTTGTTGCCAAATAACTTGGGACATTTTAAAAAATATTTAGATGAAACAAAATTGGTTTGTTTGCATTTATTTTTGACCATATTTTAAAATGTGTACATAAAATAAAGGGATGCCAACAATTCTGACCAGGACTGCATATATAATGTGTATAATGTGTATATAATGTACACACTGAGGATTGCATCTTTCAAACGCGCAAAATAGTGCGTATTGTCCATTTAACATGTTTGCCTTTATGAATATGCAATTTGGGGTGTGTCCAACTGAGTGCATAAAATTGTGGGTGTTGAACATGGAAATAGTTGAGGTTTGCACACGCAACACGATTTATCGAGACTAAAAGCAATTTCCGGGGCTGAGATTGCATCTGTAATTTAGCACGTTTGAAACCTTGGTGCTAACTTAGCCAGTGATGCGCGATCAATGCAAACATGCATCAATCTGATTCAAAGTTATTCCCTGTGAGCTGTTTGGGGTTTGCATTTCTTTATTTTCTCTCAATAATCTTCTTTAACACAGAAAACACTACGATTAAACATTAATTTATAGTGGCCTATTTTTAACAAAACGAAACATCCACTGCCTAAAGAGAATGAAATGTGACATTTATCACGTCTTTCTATGTAATAGAAATATAAGTAGAAAGTCCTGTGTGCATCTGTCCAGCCCCATGCATGGAGTCTGTCAGCGGTTAGCACCACAGGACCGTGGACAGCCACCTACATATAAAACATCCATAAATGATTCTCATTCTATATCATATCCTCTATGATTATGTGACAGTGAAGAGAATATTAACTCCGGAGTGAAATGCACCCCGTCGTGGGAACGCGCATTTGACGATCGTCGCCTTAAACCAACAGTTTAAGGCGAGCGAGCGGTGCTGAATTTGGGCTTGTGCCAAACACTGCGCACCTCCCGTGGCAAACCATTTTCAAGGCACATTCATTTTTAATTTGGTAAATGTTCAATAACTCACATTTCCAGTTAAAATGTGTGTGTTTGTCTTATGTTGCGCATAGCTGCACGTGGCTGATTGAATTTCATTTTGCTCTTACGGTCATTAACACACGCAAAATCCTCATTTACATACTGCTGTCTACGTCACTTTACCACTCATTGTCATGTGTGCAATTATTCTTAGTAAATCACCCAAAAAATGTTGACCATTCCAACGCACAAAGGTTTGGAATGCCCACACAATTTAGCATCTGTTATATGGGATCTTAGTAAATCAGGACCTAAATCATCACTTTTAAAGCCAATAGACAAGTTAGAGGATGGATACATGAACATGAATTGGACTTTATTTATATTAGTCAAAAAGAAATACAAACAGTATGGTACTGCAACATAAATCTGTCTACAGTAGACAGTTCTTAAAAACTGAGGGACCATGCAAGAAGGAGATGAGTGAGGGAAGCCACCAATACACCTGTAACAACTGTGAAGCAGTTAGGCTTCTGTGGATGTGGTTGGAGAGACTGTGCATAGTGCATCACCAGTTACACAGCTGGTGGAGTGGACCAGAGGAGTATTTTATTTAAAAAAAAAAAAAAATTTGAGATTTCAGCTACAGATTGCGAGGAGGCACATGGGAGATATGAGCCTGGATTTGATCTGTTTTCATATAAAGTCCTTTGCAGCATATGTCTGTGCAATTTGAACTTTTGAAAAGATGCCATTTATAATATTTGCCCTGAAGCATCTCTGTCCTGTGAAATATTTGCTTTGTTAAGGGTTTTAACTGAGTCAAACGTGATTTTTCACACAACTGATCTGCAACACTCAATTCACAAACAAGAAAGCATCAAAGTCTTGAAGGCCTCTCAGAGCACTTCAGATAATCTTGTCAACATGCTAAAACACGTTTGTTTGTTTTTTCTACCACGTGTCATGTGAGTCAAGTCAGGTCTGTGAGCACGCAGCAGTGCCGTCACACCACAGAACCACCTTGGGTCCTGGATGGCAACCACCCAGGCAGACAACCGGTCCATCCCCATCTCTCGAAAGTAACTATCCATCTGCTGCAGCCATGTGAAACATGGATGTCCCCTTGGCCTACAACAGCCACTGGGGTCCTCAACACTGAAGTTTCATGCTCGGAGAAATGTGTCACATGGCCAAAATGTCATAGCTGACATTCCCTCACCATGCAAGTGATAGTCCTCATCTGAGTCTCCCTAAGTAACCATTCATTTGACACAGAGTCATTCCAGCGGTACCCAAGGATCCTCCATAGAGACCTAGTACCAAAGACATCTCGTCGTCACCTTAGGTCACTGGTTAGTGTCCAAGTCTCACAACCATACGGTAAGACAGGAAGCACCAGGACCCTAAAGACTTGGACCTTCATTCTCTTGCAAAGGTATCAGCATCTCCAAAAACCTCTGACCAACAACCTCATGACTCCATAAACTCTCCTACAAGTTCAACACTTTCACCACATACAGATACACATCTGATAGCTGAGTCCAGGAGTCATTGAAAGCCTGGGACTTAGTCTTGATCCAGAAAACCGCCACCACATCTATCAACCATACGGTAAGACAGGAAGCACCAGGACCCTGAAGCCGGTATCTCACTGGACTTGCGGCCAATTCGCGACTGAGACGAATGGCCATTCATCTAATTCGGCTCTTGGTCTCAATGTAATCTGAAATTATTCTCTAAGCAGTCGGAATCAGTATCCCCATTCGCTAATTAGTTGCTCGCCTCAATTTCATTCGGCTGCGGATTTTAAAAATGTTCAAAACCCTGGTGCCGAATGAACAACTGCTTATTTTCGCTAACTTGTCACTACCTATTCACTAACTTCTCTTTTTACTCACCAAGGAGCCATCAATAGACCACAACCAAGTCTC
>OMMV01037225.1:0-10470 GCA_900302635.1 Chatrabus melanurus | reverse complement strand
TGGAACGGTGAACAGAATGGAAAGGATCACTTTGCTTTTAGGTAAGAAATCCTTTATAATGTATATATTATCAAACACACAGTTCCGCGCACACAGCTACAGCTTGATGTGAGATGTTTGTGTATCACCCACCGCATCAGGACAAACAGCTTCTTTCATTCATTCTTAACAGTGAGAAAGATGTATGCAGGACCCTGGAGTCTTTTTTATTATTATTATAATCACGCAATCAGTCTGTAGCTTTGTTCTTATTGATTCAGTATCATTTCTTTTAGTTGTTACTTTTTTCTTTGTTTTACTGTTTGATGACAGACTGTGTAGCTCCAGCACATAAATGAATGATCTGATCAGTGTAATCGCAATGGCTTGTTGCATTCTTAAATACAAAATATTACTAAGTTGGCTATGCAAAATCACTATTTCCTTTATTTATTGGGATTATAGGTCATGTTTAGTCGGCAGTACCAGATTTACATCTTGAAATTCAGTGTGTTGAGACTAGTGCAGGTGTTAATAAGAGCAACAAGGAAGCAGACCTGTTAATTACTGAGTGGTCCAGCCTTCATAATGATAAAATTTCAATGGTAGGGAAACATCTCTCTCACTTTCAAAATGGGCAACTCAACGCTCCATTCTCCAGCAAATTGAAAGGAAATGTGGATCCGACAAGTTGTTGATGAGTTTGCAAACAGAAAATGCCACCATTTGGTTGCATTTTCCTTCTTTAAGTTTCTCTCTGCTCTTGTGTTGTCTATGAGTTCGGACTTTTTTATATTGTTTTCTTGAAAAACAGAAGCACATTGTGTCCTGCAGTGGTGCACATACATTAGATGAACTACCGGTAATCCATCAGTATAAGCAGAAACAGCTTGCTTTCACAAGTCTTGGATGTGCATCAATGTTGGAGGCGGCAACTTGAATGATCAGCGTTTGTGTTATAGATGACAGGCTGATGTAGGGAAACACTGTATTACTGCACTGCCAGCTGACTTTATCATCTACATCTCTCTTTCAAGTTGAGACTAAAATTACAAACAATTTTACCTTTTTAAATAAGTTCCTGCAGTGTTAGTTCAGGAGATAATGATCAGATTTGTGCTCGAACTTTTTTCTCCTTGGCTTTGGAAAAGCCTAGCTGTGTACCTTGTAAAATCCACTGAGTGAATAGATATAGATGGATGGATAAAGAGATAAATAGATGAGTCCATCTGCTCCAGTTTGTGAACACAATAACTCAAGAACAACGAAAGCCATCATGTTGTAACTCACCAGATTGAAAGGGTATATAATAAGGACAAGATCATTACAATTTGGTGAACTATGACACACCATATCAACCGAAAAATCAACTTTATTTTGCCTGTATAATATCCCATAGACGTGTCTTCCAACTTCTGGATGGTTCGTGATTGCTGGACTGTTAATGGATTAGGAGCAGGTGTGTTTGTCAGTCAAAGAGACAGACCGTTTCTGTACAGAAAAATGTACTAAATCAGTAAAGTAAACCATTAACTTTCTAATTGTTTCACAACAGTTGCATTCAAAAACTCAAATAACAAAGTCATACCTCCACAAAATCCCTGTGGAAAAGATTTTGTATGAATTTATCCAGGAAAACAAAGTGAGGCTAATGATTGAGCGAGAGCAGGTGTGGATGTCAGTGAAAGAGACAGAGTGTTCCCCCACAGAAATGTACTAAATCACATAAGTAAATGTCTACTTTCTGATTGTTTCACAACAATTATGTTGTAAAGCTCAAATAACTGGCTCATACCTCCACAAACACCCACTGTTTCTTTATTTTCCAAAGCCTTGGTCTGGTGTCCACCAAGGCCACCACTTCTTAAGTTAAAGAAAATGGACAAGTCCATGGATCGGCTCTGCTTTTATGGAGCATCTTGGTAATATTTAATCATTATTATGCCCATTCTGTTTTTTGCTAGTCTGGCCCTTGAAAACTGGTGTGTGTGATTGTCCTGCTTCAAAGAAATATAAGATGTGTGAAATGCACTCAAACATATAAATGCAACACTTGTTTTTGCTCTTATTTTTCATGAATTTCAATTCATGAAAAGGTAAAAGGTCTAAGATTTCTTCATTGCGCACAAAAGGTTTATAGTCATTTTGTTCGCATATTTGGTAAAATCCGCATTCGTGAGCAATTCACCTGTACCAAGATAAGCCACCCACCTACCAGGTGTGGCATATCAAAATATGCTGATTATACAGCATGATTATTGCACAGATGTGCCTTAGACTGGTCACAATAAAAGGCCACTCTAAAAAGGGCAGTTGAGCTTGAAAAAAGACCTTTATGAGGTACTTAAATACAGTTTGGTGTTGTGAGCAATGAGAATGGGACCCCAATGCAGAACACTGATGACAAATTGGAAGGAGTAGAATACTTTTATTTAGAATAACCCAAATAACTCTGGGAGGCTCAGCACTCGACTGAAAGGGTTGGCAGATGGCAGCAACTTCAGGAAGGCAGTGATTGAGGTCCTGATCCATGGCTGCAGAGATTAGGTGTGTAACAGGATCCTGAGTACAGTAGAGAGGCAGTCACACAAAGGTTTTGACCAGACAGAGAATTCACACAGGCTGGGTAAATGGAATCAATCAATTGCCAATATGCAGACTTTAATTAATCCTTCCAATTCCAAAACTTCACTTCACTGCAATTGGACTTACTTTATCCAGCAGAATGAGTTCTCCAATCAGTAAGACGAATACGGTAGTCAATATATAGGCCTGGGTCATTGTCGGGAAGTCAGATGAAAGCAGACAAAGCATTCAGGGGTCAGGTAGATCTCGATGTCAGAACAAACAGGCTCAAGCTCGAGAGCAGGTGGTCGGCAGGACAAAAGATGAGACAAGCAAAGATCAAAAACCAGGAGCACAGATTAGGCAACACTGGAAGGTTCAACACTCAGGAATGAAACAATCTGGTGCTCTGTCTAATTAATTAATTAGTTAGAGAGCTCCTTTTAAAACCGAGCACTCAGTCAAGTGACTGCAGCCGTGTGGGAGGACAGGTGCAAGCAATCAATGGGCAGGCAGAGGAACACCATGAGATATGGTTTCACATAACGATCCAGATACTGTATGTATCTGTATCTGATGTGACCACCATTTGCCTCAAGCATAGAGTTGATCAGATTATTGATTGCGGCCTGTGGGATGTTGAGCCACTCCTCTTTAATGGCTGTGTGAAGTTGCTGGATATTGACAGCAAATGGAACACATCAATCCAAAGCACCCCAAACATGCTCAGTAGGTGTTATGTCTGGTGTGCATGCAGGTCATGCAAGAATTGGGATGTTTTCAGCTTCCAGGCATTGTGTACAGATCCTTGCAACATAGGGCCATGCGTTATCATGCTGCAACATGAGGCGATGGTGGTGGATGGATGGCACAACAATGAGCCTCAGGATCTCATCACCGTATCTTTGTGCATTCAAATTCTTGTCAACAAAATGCACCTGTGTTCATTGTCTGTAGCTTATGTCCACCCATATCATAAGCCCACCACCACCATGGGCAACTCTGTTCACAACATTGACATCAGCAAACTGTTCGCCCACGCAATGCCATGCACGCTGTGCCTCATCTGCCTGGTACAGTGTAAACTGGGATCCATGAAGACAAAACTTCTCCAATGTGCCATATGCGCATGCACGTGTCACAAAATCAAAGGTGAGCATTTGCTCAATCAAGTTGGTTGTGAAGATGAACTGCAGCTAGGTCAAGACCCTGGTGAGGACAATGAGCACTCAGATGAATTTTCCTGAGCCTGTTTCTGACAGTGGTTGTGCAAACCAGCTGTTGTATCAGCTGTCAGGGTGGCTGGTTTTCGATGATCTCTCAGGTGAAGAAGCCAGATGTGGTGCTCCTGGACTGGTGTGGTTACACATGGTCTGTGGTTGTGAGGCTGATTGGATGCACTGCCAAATTCTCAGAACCACACTGGTGGATAGAGAAATGAATATTTAATTCACAGGCAACAGCTCTGGTGGACATTCCTGTAGTCAACGTGCCAATTGCACACTCCCTCAAAAAAACGTGTTGCATAGTGTTGTGTGTCTGCACATTAAAAAGTGGCCTTTTATTGTGACCAGTCGAACACACACCTGTGCAAAAAACACGGCTTTCTCCCATCTCCTTCATAGTCGCGCCACCCTCCCATCAGCTCTGCGAGGTAATTTTATGGCGGCTGAAGAGCCAATCCCGCCACCAACCTCCAAAAAGGATTACCTATGGGCTGGAGGACAACCAGTTCTCGGATGCAGAGACCATGCCCAGGGTACACACACATAAAATACAGCGTCACATGGCAACAATTAAAAAACAAAATAAAATACATAAAACATTTAAAAACACATAAATGCACAAAACATAAATACATAACAGCATGATGGCTGTTAACTCACAAGGAGTTCATCCGGCCTTTGACAGGTCTTGGTTTTCATCCTCACAAGCGTAAGCATGAATGGGGGAGCCGTTTAGACGCCGACCACCCGTCCATGCAGCAGGTTGTACTGGGTTACAATGTTACCAGTAACAGGATCAATACTGTCCCTGACCTAAGCACCCACAATATAATGTGACATTTTTGTTCTACTTCTAAAAGCACTGACATCTTAAATTACTCAAAGATACTAAATCCTGTTCTTCAGTTAAAATACATAAAAATGCTCCTCAGATTGTCAATAACAGTGATTTCAGCATGCCTTAAACTCAATGCCACAGTATAGCAGAGTGCCCCATTTTTTATATTAAGAGAACGTGCTTCTACTTATATGTCAAGAAAATACACTAGTAAATTGTGTGTTATAACATACATGTCAATAACATGCCAAGATTAATTGCAGTAATTGCATTTCATTATACTTTGCCTCCACAGTGGGTTTGAGGTCGAACTTGACCTCACAAAATAAGTGTTACTTTCACAGTAATTTGAAAGCAACAACCAGTCATATATTGCTAAGAGGAGACAGTTGCCTCTGTGAATGGAACTATCTTACTATGCATTTTTCCACATTTGTTTGATCTGTGGAGACTTATTTTAAGTACTTAGCAATACTGTGTACGTGCTGGAGAATCTCATCAATCATCTGTACATAAAGATGAAATACCATAATGTAAGTATGCAAAAATTATATAATAAAATCATGTTTTAGACAGATTACATATACCGTACATACTGTATTTATTTACAGGTTTTTCAGCAGATACTAATTCCCAGTTACTTCTGTGGTAAAGTTACATTAAATATTAATTGTTATTTTTACATAAGTTCAATTCTGCACAGAAGTAGAGCGAAAAGTAAACAGGAAGGAAAATTATTTAAAATGAAACTTGCTTGACTCTTGTGTATTTGCAGCTGCTGCCTGGTTGGACATTACCTGCTAAAGATGCAAAGCAACAAATATCGATACATTTTCTCTGCAAGGTCTTCATTTTTCACTGGTGGTTCAGACTGTAAACATGGTTTGAAATGAAAACATAGACTGCTGATAATACTGAGTAACAACCTGTACTTTGATACAGAAACTCATTACAAACATTAATTGTAAATGGACTGCATTTCTGTAGCACTTTTCCATCCAATGCAGATGTTCAAAGTGCTGTGCAATGATTCATATTCACCCACTAACGCACACACTCACACACTGATGTCAGCGTGCTACCGTGCAAAGCACTCATCTGCACACCGGGAGCAACTTGGGGATTAAGGACCTTGGTCAATGGACCCTAATGATTTTCCTGTCTGACAAGGAATTGAACTAAGGATCCTCTGGTTTTGCATCTGCCGCTTTAGCCTCTAGACCTGGGTCAGAGAACCTCTGGTCTCCAGGCCATATGTGACCCACAAGACAGTTTGATCCAGCCCCTGAGGCCATTTTTAAATTCAAAAAAGCAGCTCAGGAATACAAAAAATTACTAGGGCTGTCCTGAATGTGATATTCTGAGCTGTGACTATTCACAGGTAATCAGCAGCGAATAATCAAAGCTTCAGTAGTGGCAGTGGGTCTAGAGTCTAGACCATCACCTCCCCATTAATCACACACTCCAAACTTAACAGAAAAGAAAAACTCACTCACTCCACGTTTATGTCAGAGCGCAGCACACAGAGCGCACAGCATTTTCAGTGTGAGTCTGAGTGAACAGTTTTTATCTTAAGCCAGTCTCCCATTGCCAATATCTGACACCAGGTTGGCTATGTTTGTGGTGCAAAAACAAATCGGATACCCAATCAGGGCCTGAAATCAGGTGTAATAGGTGGTAAATGTAGCATTGTTGAAAACTGTGAGCAATCGGGAATGTTTTAAACATGTTCAAAAAATTTGTGACATCAGGACACATCATGATCCAAAACAGTGAATAGTTGGATGTAATTTGTGCAGATAAGGGGTAGTATTTAACTAAAGTCAGGGCATGAGAGCGGAGCAATTGCGAAGCGGAGAGGAGCGATTTTGGCTGGAGCATGGGGCAGCATATTAAAAGAATCTGGAGCGTCAAGCCTAAAACACATCTCGCTCCACTTTAGCATAGTGGAGCGGTACTCGACCTGCACACACCATGTGTCTTACTTTAATTTTACAGATGGCGTTGTTTTTTTATTTTGTTAGTACATCTAAATAAATCATTTCTGTTTGAATGTGGATTTGGCTGCTCAGTTATTTTTGATACCAGGCTACAGCTTAAGCTAAAATTAAAATACAGCACAGGTTGTCTTCTGTTTTGGAGGGGGCGGTGAGCGATTTCATTGGAGTGGGGTGAAAACTGTCTGGAGCGGGAAGCGATAATGAGGGGAGCGGTTTGGAGTGGCTGTGCTGGAAGGTGTACAGCTCGATGAGCGGACTCTATTTTGCCAGCGCGATAAGCGGAGCGATGCCACTCCGCTCATCGCGCTGGCAAAAGCCTAGATATCATTCACATGTATGATATGTATATGGCAAAAGTAGGTGATGGATGATCATGTGGGTACAACATGCAGTGATGGGGACCTACCTTTCTGTAAGTGGAAGCCTCCAGATTCTCCTCTGCAACATAAATTGATAGCATAAATCCCACTAAAATCATGTCACACTCTTCAACAGAAGATAGTTTTGAGATGTTAACAGATACATTTTAGCTTTGTGGAAAAGTGCAGTTATGACCGCGGGAGCTTTGTGGAAAAGTGTGGCAATAAGCATGGGAGTACCGCATAGACTGTATGGAGTAACATTGTGCGGCGCATACGCACAAGCACTTATGTCATGGGTCTCGTCCGTACCCGGGTATAGTCGGCAATAATGGTATGAAATGCAAAATTTGCCTGCTGTTTTAATAAATTGGGCCCAATTTCCAAATTTTTGGAATCAGGATGCAAATTGAGGCCAAAAATCTGCAATGAGAGACCAGCCTTGCTCTTAAAAGTGCTGCAGGTGATGTGTCTCGGTGTGGAATCTCTTGAGGTCTTTATCAATTCAGGCATTTGCATGTGAGGTCTCTCTCAAAGGCCAGCTGAACCAGCTACACCTTATTTGCATGATACATGGACCGACGGTGGTCCATGTGGAATTTCCACACACAACAGTGGCGGCACCAAATGTTAACCCAAGTCTCATAGGAGTTACAACACCTTGCATGGCTTCCATGTTTTGTGGTACTTTGACAGGAGTTTTTGTGTTGTCCGTATCTTTTTTCAGGTTATCCTCACGAAGTGTTTGTAGTAAAATGTACAAAAAGTAATACACAAAACTTCATACATAATCATCAGCTGGGAGACTATGATCACGTGACCCCTCACCCCCCACCCTAAAATGCGGATATTCTTATTCTAACCCTAACTCATTTGAACTCTGATTGACAAACACGTGGAAATGCATAGGATGATGCATATGAAATATCATGCATAACTTTTCGTATGATATCATACGACCCGCTTCATGAGAATACGTTTCTTTTTTGTCTGCTGCTTCTGCTTACATACTTTGTGCCAGCAGGCACTTTTCCTTGTCAGACAGAAACCATCCCACTTCTGAGTTCACCCTCTGAATAGCAATGCACCAGACTCTGGTGTACTTGTGTCTTAAAGGGAATGACAATCATGTTATGCCCAAAATGCGCCCATGACTATTTAGGTGACAAAGAGTTTTGCGCACCCTGTTTTGCACTCAGATTTCATGCCGTGCAATGTGGACGTGGTCACGTCCTAAATGCATTTTGCACTTTAGACCCTGAGTCATCGATCATCAAGATAGGGCCTGATACCTCAACTTCAACTTCCGTTGATTGTCCTGTAACAACGATGTCCTATTAGTAGTGATTATCTTGTCGACAGGTCGGTCATTACTGATTTTTATCAGTGATGTTGCATCATGGTTTTGACAGCATCAGTCAGAAGTGTCTTTTAATAAATGGAAGGGTATACCCTTCCATTTATTAAAAGACACTTCTGTCATGGGATTGGTGGCTAATATTGAAGACAGCACTTGAATGCAAGACAAAACAGCACAAAGCAGAAAACTCAACACTGTACTAGTTATCCTGTGAAAGTGGTATACTCGTTTTACTCACTAAAATCTTTCAAACTGACAAGTTCTTGGAACTGGAAATTGTGCTCCATTATTTGACAGTGTTCTGAATGAGGTCTCTATACTTGATGGTGATTCATGTCCACTGATATAAGGGATGATGCCAGTTCAAATTGTGTTACAGGGAGTGTTGAAAATGTGACTGTCAGCAGTCTCAAAGAAAAGGCATTACAAAATCTATTAAAATTGTCTACATTTATACTGCCATTGACATGATTTAATGTGTAGCTTGTAATTGCCTCTTGCATTATCTTCTGCTGAGCATAGAGCAGCACAACTGATTTATAGGCAGAGATATATTAAATGCTCACAGTCACATATGCCCTTTAGTCATTTTTCTAGATGATCTGTTCATACTGAGGTCATACAGTGTTTATGGAACAATTGCTGCATAATGACAAGATGAAACTTTAATAAACCCTGCAGGAAAATCGGGTTGTTGATGCAGCATAAATATTGTAGTAGTTGGATCAAGCAAAGATGAATCATACAAATAATAAAAAAATAACATTAAAGTAACAAATACAACACACTATGCAGTGTGAGTTTTGAGCATGAAGTGCAGATATACTGTATGGATAGAAACATATATGCAGTAATATGTATAAAATATATAAAATGTAATATATGCAATGATGGTGGCAGTGTGGTGGCCAAGTGATCAGTGGATTTGCTTCCAAAACAGAAGGTTCTTGGTTCAAGACCACCTGTGCCCATTCTCCGTGGAGTTGCGCCAGGAAAGGCCAAATCAACATGCAGACACTTCAGATCCGCTGTGGTGACCCCGAGTGAAAAAGGGAGAAACTGGAAGCACTTACTTATTAATATATGCAAAGTTGGTAGGAGGCAGATTTAATTACAGGAAATTAAATGAATATGTGATATCATGAACATAGCATATGTAGGAAAGAAAAAAAGCCCAATAAGAACAAGACTTCAGGGAATTCACAGTGTATGTACAAAATGAGTATCAGTATTTTCATTAACAAGTCCACAGAATGTGCGATATTTGCTCAAAATTTTGAATTTGTATTATTAAAAATTTGCCTATGTCATTATGTACATTTAGATCAGAAATAATTAATCACTTAATTAAATGTTGGATGGACAAAAAAATTACTCATTAGTCTTGATAAGTGGTAAACCACTGAAGTTATTAGTCAAGAAAAAATGAAAAATTTTGATATGTTGGAGCTTCTCAGATGATAAGAAAATCTGAGAATATGCTCCTTTTCTGCTTTATGGAAAATAACATGTTTTTGTCTGATTTTAAACAGTTCTATACTAAACATGGTAAAATGGTTGAATCTCCTTTTAAACACTTTCAAACAAGGAATATATTATATTTCACAAGCTTTAAATGGCTGTAAACCAACACTAAAATGTCACTAACTTTACATATTTAATCTATAGTCTATAGCAGGGGTTCCCAAAGTGGGGGTCGCGGGACGCCGAGGGGTGGGTCGCGGAATGATTTCCATAAATCAAATAAATTTGGAAAAAATAAAATACAGAAAAATTCAGCCATAGTTGTAAAAATTATGAAACATGGTAGTTAAAATTAAAATAAAACTACAGATTTTCCTTCTGAGGTGATTACGACAGATTAACGATAGCATCGTTGGCAGGCGTCAGGTCACTTTACGGCTCCACAGTAAACATCACAAAGGTAAGGCTGGGGGTAAACGATTATTTATTAAACGATTAATCGGGCGATTATTTTATTAGTCGACTAATCTAATGACTTCCTGACGGCACACAAACCAAACGCGAGACCAAACGGAAGGAAAGGAGAAATAAAATATTTTTAAAGCTTTCACGGTGTGAGCGCGCGCGCGCTGAGTTTTTTTAATCACGTCGGCTTCGCGCTGTGAAACAGCGACACACG
>OMMV01037201.1:5293-18289 GCA_900302635.1 Chatrabus melanurus | reverse complement strand
GTCTGACGCCTCCAACTTCTCAGTCAAGTTCATCAGTTATGATCCTGGTTCTGGTGGACCTTTAGAGCAAAAGTTCCTTAAATCCTGGGTGTTAATTTGGGCCTCCGTCCTCAATGATGTAAAGTCTGCATGGTCCCAAGCTTCTTATATTTTGTATAATAGATTGCACTGTTCATTGTGGTAACAGAGGGTTTTTAAACTGATTTTAATGATGCGACAGCGGACGTTTCCACACATTTTGATGTGTCATTGATGCGTGTCCTCATTTTGCCGGTTGGTGAGTCATGACGCCTGGTGAGGTGGACAAGAACTATCGATGTCAGCAGTAAGTGGCCTTTCCAGAGGGGAAAATATTACGATTTTGCTTGAATTTGGGTGGCCGCTGGCCGTGTTGGAGAGGTGGCCGTTGGCGAGGGGGAACACTGTATATGCAGTCAGAGGAACCTGAGTATGAAAGTCCTTAGCCAAGGTGTATGGAAACTTGTGTCTGCAGCTGTATTGTATCTGAAATGATTATTTTTCTCTGTGCTGGTAACAGCGTATTGCGTCTGGTGAACCTTGATGGGTTCAGGTAGATCAAAATAGCAACTTTGTTTTGCCCATGTACCGTCCTGTTCATTGGTTGTACACATTAGGAACGCACCAACTCTAAACATCGCTGCGCCGTATTCAGAAACCCGTTTCAAACATTGTGCCGAAGTCCATATCAACAGGAAGACGTGAGCTGGGCTAAATGGGGCCTCAATGCGTCACCAACTGATTCAAAACAAATGCTTTGAAATGTTCCTGTTGATTTGGAGTTGAAACGTTAAAACACAAAAAAACTAACCGGGATTTGCACAGTTTTTCCAATTCCGTATTTAACGGTAACAGTCAGCACAGGCTCTGTATGTGCACGGGCAGTTAATACAAGTCGAGGTGTCATAATGACGGTGTGGAAAGGCTCATAAAGAGCCAACAATATGGCTGCGCATATGTGCGAGCACACATGTCTGCAGCCACAGTGACGAGCAGCAGAGGAGTTCGAGTCGGGGTCAGACACCACGGCCATGACCCCATTGTGGGGGGCAAATCCGGTGCTAAGCTGGGGAATAAGTGAAATCCCCTGAGCTCGGCACATGTGCAGAGACAGAGTGATCTGTTCACATCCAGTACTACACCCACAGAGGGCACAGTATCATTTACTGTAGTAATCATGGAAAGTTTTAAAGTTGGGTAGTTTCTCCCTGTAGGTGGTGTGGGCTGGAGCCCCAAATATGTCGTAAACCTGACTCTGAATAAAGGCTGAGCATGTTAACGTAATATACATTTGCTTTATGAGTCGAGGTCAAACACATTATTACTGATATTGACATAAATCAAATGTCAATGTGATTCTTTGATAAGACCAGTCAACAGGTTGTGTTTATGGTAAACTCCTATTTTTTCCATGCACACCTGTCACCTGTTTGCATTCTGATCACAATCACATCAAATGCCTTTTGCCTCTCTTTGAGGTCTTCAAAAAAAAAAAGGAATCTGTGAGCAGGTGACACATCATCTGTGGTCTTGTGTCCCTCTGCCTGGTTACAGAGGACTTGAAGCCTTGTGTTCCTTCCAAACTGTACCTCATCCCACGGCAGTCACGGCACGTCGGTCAGCTGCAAACCACAGAATATCAGTGAGATTGCAAGGTGATGAAAGACCTGAAGGTGGGCAGAAGCTGCAAAGTTCCGTGGTATTAGGGCTGAACTTCTTCAGACAGGTGGAGATGCTGTTCGCCTGATGTTGCAAGTAATATTTGCTTCCATTTGGGCGACAGAATAACAGACTCCAAAAAGGACTTGTTGTCCTTTTCAAGAAAGGAAAAGATCACCTGGATTGCAGCAACTATGGGGTACTACACTCCTCTCCGTGACAGGCAAGGCACTTCCAAGGGTCATTCTTAACAGGATTCAGCCCCAGTTACTTGCTCCTCAGTGACCAGACTGATCTGCGTTCATGCCCAAGAAGTCAACCATCAACCACATCCTATCTCTGCGGGAACTCATTGAAGACAATGAATGTCAACAGTGCTCCTTCGCAGCTTGTGTTGACTTTCACAAAGTGTTTGATTTGGTTGCCCGGGCTGCTCTGTGGGACATCCTGAGAATTTGCAAAATCCCCGCTAAGTTGCTAAGCATAATAGTCAGTGTATACAGGGGTTTCATTAAGGAAGGAAGTGGAAGTTGGAATGAAAAAGTAACAGTGGCACACTTTTTCTTGCGGCCACGGCGAACACCAAAGGTGTTTGCGGGGGAGAGTGCAAGGGGGTTTCTGAGAAAATTTGGAATTGGAAGGGATTTGCATATTTCTCCCTCTGCAGTGTATAATATAAACAATTCAAGGAATTTGGGGAAATTTCAGTGCGTAAAGCCTAAGCTGAACACCTGTGACCTCCGATCCCTCAGATGGCACTGCATCAAGAGCCATCATTCATCAATAGCTGATATAACCACATGGGCAAGGGATTACTTTGGGAAACCTTTGTCAAACACTACAATATGGAGTTACATTCACAAATGCCACTTAAAACTTTACTGTGCAAAAAAGAAGCCTTATGTTAACCTTGTCCAGAAGCGGCGTCAACTTCTCTGGGCTCGGAGGCATCTGGGTTGGACCATCACACAGTGGAAATGTGTATTATGGTCAGATGGACGAAGAAATGGACGCCATGTGCTACAGACCAAAGACAAAAAGGACCATCCAGACTGTTATCAGCAACTACTCTAAAAATCATGGTCTGTGTGGAATGGGGTTGTGTCAGTGCTCTTGGCAAAGGTAATTTACACTTCTCTGATGTTAACATTAATGCAGAAAAGTACATTGAGATTTTAGAGCAACATATGCTGCCTTCAAGACGACATCTTTTCCAGGGATGTCCATGCACTTTTCAACAAGACAATGCAACACCACATTCTGCACACATTACAAAGGCATGGCTGTGGAAGAAGCAGGTACGGATACTGGACTGGCCCACCTGCAGTCCTGACCTGTCCCCAATGGAGAATGTGTGGAGAATTTTGAAGTGGAAAATGCAACAATGACGACCCCGTACTGTTGTACACCTTAAAATGTGTTTGCAGGAAGAATGGGACAAAATAACACCTAAAACATTTCATCCCTTGGTATCCTCAATGCCAAAACTTCTTTTAAGTGTTGTGAGAAGGAATGGCAACATTACAAAGTGGTAAATGCTTTAGTATCCCATCTTTTTTTAGTATGTGTTATAGGCCTGAAATGCAGGAATGGATGTATATTAACAAATGAAATGAAGTTGACCACACAAAACATGAAATATCTTGAGTTCATAATGTCTGCAATGAAACAGAAGTAAAAGTAAATGTAAAAATCACTGCATTTTTTTCTAAATTTGCATTTTCCAACTGTCCCAACTTTTTCTGATTTGGGGTTGTAATTTCCCAGAGCCCAAGACAACACCGATAAACACGTTACTTTTTTGTTCAATTAATGGTCCAAAACCAAAAGACAATTTTACAATGACACAAAACAGAATTATCTGGCTGGGTAGTTGCCATCCAGGAACTGGAATGGTTCCGTGATGTGGTGGATGTAGCGACACAGGGCACCAGCACATGCTCCCAGACTTGACAAAACAAAATAGTATTCCATCGTCACATTTTAGAAGCTGGAACAAATGAAAGTTTGGCATTTGATGTTAATCAATTAAATGATTGATTTTTAAAAAATATATATATATTCAACTTTAAGGATATTGCAGTTCTGCCTGGGCAGCCAGCTGGGGGATATAGAATGACACTGTGTCCATGAATCCCTCCTTCATGTTTTTCTTTAAACACTATAAATTAGGAAGGCCTTATCCAATTTATTCCAAAATTGATATGCATAATACAGTATGTTTCCTCATCCTATGACCTTTTGGGGCATCTATCAGTCAGGATTTTTACAACAGAGCCACTTCAAACACTGTGGACTCTGTATATTATATCACTGTTCAACAATGTCTATAACATCCGTCCGATTGATTCCAAAATTTATATGCATAGTCATATACTAGGTTTCCCCATCCTATGAACTTCTGGGTCATATAGAATTGCACCCTGTCTGTGTGTGCATGCATCCATCCTTTTCTGAATTATGAATGTGAATTATACATGAATGCTACAGTTACACCTGGTGGGGGATGCTCGGCCACGAGTGTGCCTTGCTTTTTCTGTAGTTGCTTATCAGACCCATTAAACTTTTTTAAATGGATAAACTGTTCATTGATAAACCATTTCAGCATTTTATTAATTGAACTCCAAAACAATTTCTGGGTGTAAATACAGAATGCTGCTTCTTTGCTATGTTTCACATCATTTCTACTTCCACCAACCTTGTAAGTGCTCGCCCGTGTGTTTGTTATTGGACGATAAAATGGTTTTATTGATGACAAATTTTGTGGCGAGATGGTCCTTTAGTTAAGGAAGAATTGAGTACATTTTGGTGGGGATCGAGATCTACCTGAAAAGTCTTACTTTTAACATTTTTTTTGATTTTTTTTAAAAGTTGTACTTTCAGCTCATTCTTCAGCATTCTTGCCTTATGACATCACACAGATGTGATGGACAATAAAAGAGTGACATCTAACTGGATACCACTGTTGGGTGGTGGAAGTAGTTATGGACACATGGATTGATAAGTGGGCAGATTGAGTTTCTCATCACTGCATCCCCATGGGAATGATAATGTAACACCACACCAGTCTCCACCCCCATGTGGTTTGAAAAATGACCGGAGTGCTCATGTTGCTACTATCCCTACTGGGCAGGCTGGAGACATCCTGCAGACCCAGATGGAGGAAAATGGTTACCCACGACCATAGCAACCAGGACAAAGGGGGAAACAATACCCGTTGCAACTGTACACCAGCATAACGTGCCTATAGTTCTCCCAGTAGATTATGAATTTTCAAAGTTTCTGAGTGCATCAACATGGTTAAAAGTTGCTGTAGTTGGATGTACACATAACAACACGTATCAGCTTCATCTGTCATTTTACTTAATTCCTTATGAGGCAACAGAGCCAGAAAGGAGGGAGAGATGGCTGAGTACAATAAGGCGATTATCTGTGATGGCCACATTCCCATTACCACTATATTTACGATCGATCACTGTTATTTACTTTTGCTTTTCCGGGGCATGCACACTGGCTGGTATGCAAAACATCTCTGGTAGCCGCGCACAGGAACAAATACTGTGTGATGACATTTACAGCTTTGGAAAAAAAATATTAGCCCACCAATGTTATTTGGTGGGCTAGTCTTTTTGGGCTTATTTGACCAAAGCGTACATTGTGATAAATCCACTGCAGATTTTTTTTTTTTTTTTTGTCACAGGCATAAAATGAGTTCATAGGTTCATAGTTGACATACATTTACACAAATACAAAGTATGTTTGCTGAACATGTCTTCATTTTTGAATGAGGTACCTTTTTTATAAGTCAGCAAAGTGGGCCAATAATTTTTTCTAAAGCTGTATTTATATGTTTGAAATGAGCGTGACCGCTAGTTATATTTTATCTCTGTAGCCCAAAGATCAAACATATGTAAGCAAAATTATACTCTACACAATGAATTTTGTTAACAAATAAAATCTGTCTTATGTGAAAATGGTCTTTTTCTTCAAACACTTTCTCTTGATGATGAGTCAGTTGTGGTACTGTAGTCAGACTTGAGGAGTCAGTTTTGACTCAGCTGTCACTGTGCGCTAATCTTTAATCAAAGTGCTAGAAAAAAGGCTGTTGCTGTTGATACGGTACCATACGCAAACCGTGAATTGCTATTAGTATGGCACCCACTGTTATTTATATTACCCGACGTCAGTTTCTAACCCTATATATTTATTTACTTATTTTCACTCTACGTCTTACACTTTCATCTGTCCTGTATGTGGAGCTGTTGTAATACTGAATTTCCCCATTGTGGGATTAATAAAGTCTTATCTATCTATCTATCTATCTATCCCTACGTTTTGATGTTGAAATTCATCAACTGCCTCCTATACAACTTTGACACCATGATGTCCCTCTTTATCTTGCAATAATCACGGCGGTTTCTTACTGGATGCCGTACGATCGTGGCGGTTTCTTACTGGATGCCGTACGATCGTGGCGGTTTGTTATTGGATGCTGTATGAGCAAAAGGAATATGGTACCACTACCATATCAATAGCCACTTCAAAGAAAAAAAAAGGCGCTTTTCTTCGGAATAGATGTACCTGCTGTTTGCCATACTCTGCTGAAAACTTCACACTATCCTGAAAAAAATCTGACTACTGCTGCTACTTCGCTGAACGCACGGACACTACTGGTCACGCGACTCTGGTAGACATGTTACTAAGCAGAAGCGATGCACCTCTGTCTTAGTCCATGCAGATTAACGAATAGAAAGGTTCGGTATTTTGCTCTGAAACACTTTCACACTCAGGAGTCATGATCTGATCTCTGACCTTACAGATTTCAGACAACCTGCCACCAAGCAATGTTGGACTATTCTTTACTGTGATGCATGCACACTTTACCAGCAATCACAATGTGAGTGGAGCCTTGTGTCTTCCCCTTTCAGATGGTAAAACAAAACATTAAATAAAAAAATAAAAAAAGAAGCACTGAGTGTATCTTGTTCACCTGAACATATTCTGTCCACTTTGAGCCTGCCGTTGTAAATGCCTGTGACCTGCTGGATCAGAGCCCCCACAGGTTCTTCCACTGTGGCGTTAAAAAGAAACTGGCTCTCGTCTCCTCGCTTCACGTGCAGCTGCACCATCTCGCACAACACCTCGCTGCTCCGTTACTCCCTGAAGAAAAGAGGACCACAGGTCAAAGTTAAACGGGGTTTTGCTCTAAATTAAAACAGCAACAAGCAGACGACCAGGGTCTTCAGTGAATAACAGAGTAACCATAGCAACAGTAGTAGGTGGAATCTTCCGGAACCCGCCGGTTAGCGTTTAGCTAGGGATGTTTTTGTTTGCCGTTTCACTCGGTTAGAGGGTAAATATGTTATAGTGAAATAATAACTCATACCTGCGCTGAAAACGACACTGTTCGGACTGTGCTCACACTTTAATTACAGCCTGGAACAACTTCATATGTAGTAAAATTAAAGGAAAATGTTTCACACAAGGATCTGCAAGTCAGAATTGTTCTCGCGAGATTTCGCGATGGGTGAAATGAATGTACGACTTACTGCCCTCTAGGGGCGAACAGTGGAAACATTGTTTTGTGCCCTCTCCTTTTACATTTTCAAATTATCTGACTAAAGACAGATTAGATAGTACAATGGTTAAGAGTTTACAGCCAGAACACTTCTATTCATTATATTATGGGCTTCAAGCAGACTTGGATGCTAATGCAACCGGGTGTGTTAGGTTACCACACAAACAGTGATGACATGCTAAGTGGGAAAATGTATACTGTTGTAACATATGCATTGGTACCAAATGTTTGGGCACCCATGTGAAAATGTGTGCAGTCTTTTAAATACATTAAATTCCAGGGGTTTTTCATGCAACTATAATTCGATCTAATGCTGCCTGGTGTTTCAATATTCTGACAGTAGCTTTAACATGGTACACTTCAGCATGCTAACAGGTTAGGTCAGTGACTAGTCAATGTCCCGAAGGCCCATTGGTCCAGAACCCCAACTAACTAACCCTAATTTTCAGACCAATTGACCTTCGGAATAACGGCCTGTCCCTGTTAGGTCTGGGAGCATGCAGTGGTGCTGTGCATCGCCGCATCCACCACAGTACAGAACGGCCTTGGGTACTGGATGGAAACCACCCAGCCAGGCAGACAACCGGTGCATCCCCACCTCTCAATGTTCCTCACATCCCTCTCTATGTCTACTTGGCTTTTTCCAGTTGATGGGGTCCTCAATACTGAGGCACGTGTGTGCTGGATCATGCCTGGAGAAGCACACCCCATGGCCATAGTGTTGTAGCAGACGTTCCCTCGCAATTCACGTGGTACACCTCATCTGAGTCTGCCTAGGTAGCTATTGGTTTGGCAAAAAGTCATTCCAATGGTACCCAAGGATTCTCAGAGACCTGGTAGTAAAGACATCCAATCATCGCATTAGGTCACTGGTTAGTGTCCAAGTCTCATAACCATACCACAGGACAGGAAGTACCAGAACCCTAACGACTTGGACCTTCATTCTCCTGCAAAGGTAGCGGCATTGCCAAACACCGCCGTCCCCGGGACCTCACGACTCCACAAGCTCTTCCCAAGTGTTTCTTGATCTCAAAGGCTAACAACCCAGCGACATGATCGTCGCTGCTGAGATACGTTTGACACTTTCATCGCATAGATGCATTTCTGATGGTCAAGTTCAGAAAGTCAATGAAAGCCTGGATCTTAGTCTTGATCCAGGACAATCACAAACCCAGACACTCCATCTCCTCACTCAGCCTCTTAAGCACTGCCATCAGGGCTTCCGCTGATTCCACAAAGATCACTGCATCATCTGCGAAGTCAAGGTCAGTAAACTTTTCCTCATGGCAAAGGCGCCTAAACAGCTGGTTTACACAACCCTACCCAACACCCAGTCCTTGCAAGCACTGAACACACTGGTGTAAAAATATTGATCAGACTGTAATTGTTTTAGGCTAAAACCTTAGTATTTAGCCATCTGCAAATTATATCCATGACTTATGAGGACATACAACAAGAAATAAACAGAATACTAACAAATCTGGATCAATGTACAGGACTAATTTATAGGCAAAACTAATTGTAGTGGATGTGCACCCCAGTTAAATATGCAGTCAAACCAGACAAAAATCACTTCTCGGATAAACCCACATTTATTTTTGCATACATACAACATAAACTGCATCATACATAAATGTGCAATCAGCTCTGCACTTAAAATATGGATCTTTGAATAGCAACAGGAATTGCAGCTTCATGTTTTTAACACATACAGAATATGTCCAACAACACAGACTCTTATTTACTATGGATTATAGTCATAAAAAGGGACACCAACCTCACAAAAGGAGCAGTCTCGTTTCCTATAAAATCTTATGGTCAACATCACATGATACAAAGCGCTGGCTAGTCCACTACTGTTAATGCAGACAGTATCTATTGCACACAGTTGGCTAACAGAAAATGCATTTTAGGGATATCAATGCCAACTTGGGCATGTAAGCAAAAGAAATGTTATACTTGCTTACATAGCGCCTGCTTACAGTGCAGTGAACAATGATCATTTCAAACATATTTCACAGAGTGTTTTACCACAGCACTGAAGCAATGTTTAGCTGGCACTTTCTTACAGGTCTGTTTTATCCTCCATAAACCATCATACTGCTTTAAAGACAAAACATTTCAGATTATGCAACTTCTGAATGTTGGAGGGATCGGCTGGCATTGGAGGGCTGGATTCTCATCCATCCTTTTGCAAAACCGTGACTCGTCATAATGTGTAAAACTAATCAGCAATCAAAGAGTGAAGTACTGTAGGTAGTATAGAAAAACAAATACCACGTGATGAATGGCTAAGAAATCAGCAAGGTTTGGGAACAAATACTGGAAAATACAGTTACAACTTAGATCCATTTGTGATTTTGATGACATCACTGAGGATTTTGACACCCAACACTTCACAAATCTGCGGGTGAGACGACAAATCACACAATGCTGTCTGGAATGTGAGTCACACTACAGCACACACAATCAGTCAAGTGGTAACAGCTACTGTATCTGGTGGCGACTTTGTACAAAAGCGTATAGTGTAGCCGAGTCCTTAACTTCAGTCATGGTGATAAAGAAATTCTATTAGTGGGAGTTAAAGGGTAAATTCTCATTCAAGTGCTGGTTGCTTTTTGTCAACACAAACTGCTTTGTCTCGATTGTACTGCAGGCGTTTTCATATACAGTAATGCCTCTGGACAGTTCCGGGTGGAAAAGCAGAAATACAGTTACAGAGACAACAGTAATGATCAGTTGCAAGGTGTGTGTGTGTGTGTGTGTAAAAAAAGCACACTGCTGGGTGGGGGGTGGGGAGAGTCCTCTGCGCTCGCACTCACATCCACAACACTGTCAAAAACGACAGACAAGGTGCACTGCAAACACGTCACAACACGTCTCACCACAATATCAACAATAAATGCAGAACTTTTTTTTTTTTTTAAAGAAATTAAAAGTACAGTTTTTGCTATAAGCAGAATTTTTTTAAATTTTTTTAAAAAAAAAGTGCTCCTTATTGTGAACGGCATGTCCATAGATCCAGATCTCACTGCGGTCGGAATGACAATACACACGCACGCCACATTCTCTGAATTTTCAACATACTTGTGATAAATCAACAAGGTTTAAGACACTATTAAGAGGTGGAAGCATGAAACAACATTTAAAAAAAAAAGAAGCCCTCTCATATGTTCTTTCCACGGGCTCTCATTCCTGCCGACGACAACACAACCATGACGGCGCACACAGCATTTCAGTGCATGTCAGTTACATTGTGCAAACCACTGATACGGCCATCACAAACACACACACGCATGTTTAACGAGGAGCTCTGATATTGAAAACATACATTTATACATAATCACTGTATAGATTTGGGTGCAGAGCTATAAAATTAGACAAGCGTTAACAGACTGCAGACCAAAAACGCGGACAGAACAAACAACAAAACGCTGTGATGATCACGTGGACAAAATACTAGAGCATCAGCGAACAGTTTGACCGACTACGACACCGACCCCTGCTGTTCTTTTTCACACAGCCCAGGAGGCGATGTCGACACCCAGTGCCACACAACGTACATTCATTTTTTAATTTTTTTTTTAAAAAGCAAGTGCACCAATGTGAGTTACGCTCAACCTCTCACACATGAAAACTAAAACAATTAAAACTCTAAATTCTGCAAATTAAATCACCTCTGATTACAGCACACATTTTGGGGGCAAATGTAACACCTGCATAACCTTCTACGATATCATAACGAGTCCTGAAAAGTAGCAGCTGTGGCCGTCTAAGAATCATGTACTGCTGTCCGTCCGTGAATGAATCGAGTGTCAAAGTGAAAACTTGCGGGCGCATGCAGTGTGCTGCGTGGCCACACACGCTTTCATATTGCACAAGAGATCGCACACACATGGATTTATGTGCGTGTGTGTAGATATACTTTATATAACTATATACTGTAGACACAGGCACGTGTTTGCTGTCATAAATAAACATCAGAACCATTCAAAATAAAATAATTGTTATATCAGGGAACAAGCAAACATGTCCTTTGTAACGTTCAAACTGACAGGCTCAAACAGTTTTCATGTTACCGCTCAGCTGATTGAGATATAAACCCTCTATGATTCGGAAGGGTGGTAGTCTGTCCTGTAAATACTGCCTGTTTGTACATACACACATATACACATTTATCACTAATCTATACATATCTGGATGTGCCCTGTACATATTAAGGGTCATTCTATCTCTCTGTCGACTCCGTAGGGAAGAAGAAGCCATCACTGGGTGCCTCCGGAAGCTTTGGGTGACTGGCTGCAGTTCTTGTTGGGATAGGAGGAGGAAGAGTTTCGAACACTGAAGAGGACGATGCCACCCAGTCAGGTTCTGAGATGAACCCGGGTTGGGAAGACTGAGTCTGAGTTTGGGACATAAGGGAATTGGAAGGGATTATCGGGGCCTGTGGAAGTGGGAAATCCAAATCTTCATCAAATGTGACCCACTGGTGGGTTGGTTTCCTGCCTGGGCCAGGAGGCTGGAGGCAGGGCGCAAGTGCAGGTGGGACAGAAGAGGGTGGCGCCAGAGGCAAAGCAGGGACAGGAGATGGATCAGGGGCAATAGGGAACATAGGAGTGGGTGATGGTCCAAACAGAGATGTGGTTCTCTGGATCTTGGAGGTGAGTGCAGAGACAGGGGCTGGGATTGAAGCAGGGGTGGGGATGAGAGGCTGAGTAAACGGAGACATGCTCCTCTGAAGGTTCGGTGCTGGGGCTGGCCGCTGGATGCTGAAATCGGGTGTGAGTGCGCGACGCTGTTGCTGTGCAAGCGGGCCTGTAAATGGATTGGTGCTGCTTGGTCGGGCCGGAACCGGGTCAGGCAGGATGGGGTTAGGGGAGGCACGTAGTGTCTCTTGTGAGCGACTACGTACAGGGACCGGAGGAGGAGGGAGTAAGGAGGAAGCAAAGGGTGCCTGGGGGGAAAGTGAAGCAAAGGAATCAAATTGCTGCAGGTCAGCGAGAGCAGGGGGATGGACGGAGAAGGATGTTGGGAGAGTGCCGAAGGAATGCGTAGCTGCAGGAACGGAGGGAGGAGTGCACAGCGAGGAGCCTCTGGTCAGTGACTGGGTAGTGTGCCAGGACGATGAGACAAAGTCAGAGGCGAGTGTGCCGAAGGGGTCAGGCTTCAACTGTGCTTCTCTTTGGATTCCATTCAGTCCGTTTGTCTGAGGAAGAAAGAAAAAACATTCAACAGTCACAAGAAAGGCTACATATGAAATTATGAATGCGTCTATATCAGTGGAGTGTTATTTCACTATTTACATTCAATTACAGCATATCAGCTTCTACATGCCATAAAAATAAAATAACAGCATAAATGACAAAGACAAATCAATGAACTAGTGGACACTGAATTTTTGTGTTCATTAGCTCAGAATAAAAGGTAATCAGAACAAGTTCTAAAAACTTACACATTACGTTTGAATGAATTCACTGTCTACTACTGACAACTGATGTGTCAAGTCAATAGATGAAAGACAAATGGTGTAACACAAATTCAAATTAAATACATAAGGTCATTGCATATGAGCTCACTTGAAACATTTGAACAGTGAGCAGATATGAAAGGACAAGTGAGGGGAAATGGCCAACAATAAACATATTTCTGTCTGTTATTTCACACATACAATTTGATACGTTGACCCCCCCCCCCCCCAAAAAAAAAAAAAAAAAAAAAATAAAGAGAAAAAAAAGCCTTAA